>JAVQJG010127836.1:0-10790 GCA_036024015.1 Craterocephalus amniculus | reverse complement strand
AAGATGCTCCTCATCATGGTCTTCCATCTGTGGGACAGTGTGTTGCTCTCTAAGGAAAACGTTTTAGTGCAAGGCACACCTTTCTGCACACGTTGGATGTTCTCTACGTCTCCCTGCGCTGTACAAAGAAATCCCCAGAAAGTTATGCATTAGCTACAGAGAATGAGTTAAGTACTGCGTGCACGTCCACGGTGGGGGTGAGGTTGAGGATTTATTACAATGATTGTAACGAAAACCGATCACGCTAGGTAAAAAGTCGGGAGACAAAGAAAGATTATATACACGTTTTTGGACGGGGCAATCGCAACTTTGATGCCAACTATAACTCATAAAACATCATTCAGATCATCCAGCCGTTTTCTATTTCGGCTTTTCCAGCTCGATGGGGACTCCGTGAATAAATGAGGAAATGGTTCGGCTTTTAAGCGATCGGTAGGAGGGCGGAGTCGGAGACAAACTCTGAGTTTCTGGGATAAAACCACCTATCCAGCAGGTTATGTTCACAGCCTATGTTACCGCGGTAACAGACTCCGCATAGAACATACCTCGCTTCATGAAACGTGCTTCACTTACTCCTCAACTTACCCCAAACTCAGAGTTAACATACCCCGCTTCTTGAAACGGAAAAGTCAAGAGTTTCCCCAAACTCAGGGTTAACACACTTAGAGTTTCCACAAAACCCGCTTCTTGAAATAGGCCCCTGGTTCAGATCTGATGTGAAGCTCTGCACAAGTCTGATTATTTGAGTCAGGTGTGTTGGACATTATAGAGTTTGGTGTCCTAATGTGGGGGAAAACTGAGACGACGAGGACCTGACTGAGCTGATTTAAAAAAACAGCCAGCCATCTTTTTACTGAAACCTCTGTTATGTTGTTGTTTCACTTCGGCTCCATGAACCGTTATCATGTTAAGTCATGGTTTTCTGGATGTTTTTCCATCTATATCAGCGAATCTTAAAAGCAGTTACGTAATATAATATGCATGCGAGGATCAAATTCTTACTTTTTTCCCTTCTGTTCCATTATCAATCACTTAAAAACATCTGTGGTGATGCTTTCCCCCCATAATAAAATCTCTCAGGTTTAGCTTTATATTGAAATCAAGATGGTTTACATTCAGTTTATAATTGCAGAGAAATGATCTGTTATCTTGTGTATGTCATTTTTTAAAGCAGAAACCTGAAAATCATCCTTATGACTGGTCAGTGCATTCATTGTATAATTTGATGAATTTTCGAATTGTAGCTTTTAGGTTTCCGTTGCTACTATTACCTCCAGGCTGTTTTTTTAAGGCTGAGACACATAGTGACATTTTTTTTGTGTAGAAATACAAGCAATACACATGGAGCAACTTCTTTAAGGCGTATTTTATGCAAACATTTATACATTGACATTACTCAGTCTTGCATCATACCTGCACAGCATTGTTCATTTTGTTTTGTTTGACCTCCACTCCAAGTTATCACAGGTATACAGAGAGTTGATCAGCCTTTAAATCTTGCTGATTGATGATAAAACTACAACTAAATAAACTCCTGGCAGCGTCTGACCTCCACCTCTTCCTGTTTGTTATTTCAGAACGTCAGCGCTGATTCCTGCAGTGGAGGAGCTCTCTCCCCAGTGGGTCCCAAAGAGCCTCTCCGGTCCTCCGCCTCCCCGATGCCGCCGACCTTTCAGCCCTCGCCGACCGCCCCGACCGTCACCTCAGCCCCGACCCTGACCCCAGCACCCGGCGCACCACACAGTCCAGCTCCCCCGCCGCCAGCAGCGTAAGACTGAATGTGGAGTTTTTAGGATATGGGAGCTTTTAAAATTTTGTAGCCGTGAGTTTGAAACCTTCCGCGATGTTTGTTTTCCAGAGAGGTGAAAGCAGCGGAGGTCAAGCCAAAGGAGGTGCAGCTGTCTGTGGAGCGAGTTCCCGGCACGTTGTCCACTGCAAGCAAATCGGTGCAGGTCAACGGTGCTGCAACAGTCAGTATTGATTTCTCGTTTTTGACCTCACCCCCTCCTTTTTAAAAAAATCTTTACTGCCTCTCAGACATCTCAATCATCTACAAATCGATTGAGTCACGAACAGAAGACAGTAAATTAATTGAAGCCGTAATTCCTCACCATCTCGTATTGATTCACGGTGCAAACTAAATTTCTCACACCTCACGGTAGAAATGGTCTGAAAGAGACACGAGTATCAGTCTGAATACGTGTAACACCTTTATGTGAGGATGAGGAGCGAGCCGGTCATTTTGCCTTAAAACATCAGCACGTGGGGAGTTTGCTCTGTAAGAAAAAAATCAATAAATACAACCTCGGCTTTAATTCTGGTTCAAAGCCAAGCGTCAACCTTCAGCTGACGTAACGGATTGTTGAAGACAGATTGTATGAGAGTGAACAAGGATGATGAATCAGGATTTGTGTAAATGCAGGTTAAATGTTTCCTGTAACCATTTAAGAAAAGATCAAATTCTCAGTTGTAATTCAAATTAACTGGAGACAAAAAAGTAATAATAAATATCAATAAGCTAAATTATGATATAGAGAAATCAGATATTTTTTTTATTTAGTTGAGTTAAAAAAAATAAGAAAAAACAAACAAACCATACCAGCAGTGGGTAAGAGTAGGCTACCTGTGGAAAGGTGTAGAAGTCTGATGGAGACTTACAGAAAACTCCTGACTGCAGTGATCGCTCAACTAAATTTTAGCTTATAAGTGACATAACCTATATTATTTTTTTAATTTTCCGCTTTTTTTGTCTATTGAATGTCTATTGAACCACATTTAAAAACAATGTCATGATTTTCTTGAAAGTTTTATTCATTATTACTATTATTTTTTCCTTCCTTTATGTAAGGGATGATATTGCAGACAATTTGTATCTCAAACGTTCAAACTCATGAAAAGCAGCGTTTTTCTCTTGCTTGCGTTGTTTCAGCATTTGGATGTAAACTGAGTGTAACAGCTGCTCCTGCTCCTAACAGATGTAGCTTGCAAGAAGCACATTAAAGAAGTTCGAGCACTCAGAGAGGGTGACTCACTCACCCAAGATAAACCCCAAAAGGCCCACCACCCTACCAGTCCCTCTTATAGTTTAACCTTCCACATCACCATGTTTTCTTTAAAAAGTTTTTGTTTTTTCTCCACTTTATCTGTTGAGTTAGAAGCTGGAACAGCAAAATGATCCATATCTCCTAATAAGAAAAGGATCTTTAAAAAGATTCCTGGATCCAGACAGAAAAAATAAAATCTGCCAAAAATATAAAAACCAAAATATCCAGAAGCAGCTTTGCTATGATCCAACGAACAAACGAACTCCTCTGAGGGTGAAATGAGATGCTTTTTTCTCATTTTCAAATAATTGATACAAAAATATAAATGCATTAAAAAAAAAATTTATGTAGTTAGCTGGTGAGTGAAGACAGGAAATATTTGACTTTTTCTGTTTGAAGTACAAGCTCAGAGTGGCATGTTAATCATCTATTTCGAAAAGCTTTATCTACTGAATAGTTTCTCACAAGTCATCTTACCTCATCATCAACAAACCTGATCATTTATTTTCAGGTTGCTGATTATTCCTAGATGAAATGACAGCATCTGTGCAGAGTGTATATAGTTATGTGTGTTTGTCCTGCAGGAGCTGAGGAAGCCCTCCTACGCAGAGATCTGCCAGCGGGTGAAGGACTCCCCGACGTCGCAGCAGCCACCGACCCCCAAGGAAGCCAAGCCAACCGGCGCCACCACAGCCGAGGAGAGAAAGTGCACTGACGCCTCCCCCCCGTCAGGGGAGGCCAAAGCCAGAGAGACGTACCACCCTTCCTCCAAACCCGGCTCCGCCGCCGCCGCACCAGGCAGACCCCCGAAGGAGACCCGAAGGCCGGCGGGGCGGTGGGCCTCCCCGCCCCCACACCCAGGGAAAACCCCCAGCAAAGATCCCCACCACACCCCACCCAAGTCCCCTCAATAGGGCAGCTTCCTGCCCCTGCCTGAGTCCTCCATCCTCCCCCCACTATGCTCCACTGATGTATTTAAAACAAAAAAAGGAAAATAAGTCAGGGCTACTCGATACTTATCTCCCAGAATCACCAGTCACAACAAGCATAGAGGACGCCTTCTTCTCTGGATCAGGGCTTGCAGACAAAAAGCACTTTACTGTGCATGTAGAGCACCGTTTCTTTCTTTTTATTCTATTTATTTCTCTTTTCCCCCATTTTTATTTTTTTTTTTAAATTTCCAGTTGTACTTTTTCTCTGGTTGCATTACAGTTTTCAGCCTCGGCGCTGAAATCTCTTCATTCAGTCCAAACGGCCTTGTGGGATTAAATTAGTCTTGTGTGCAAGCGAAGCAGCGGGGCATTGTTGGAAGAAACCCCGAATGATGACGGGAAGGAGCGCGCAAAACAAACTCCATGTTGTTCGGCCTGTTTGCATGTCCAGCGTGCTGCTGGATGTGCAACCTCATGTAGCTTCATTATTAGATGAAAGTTTTCTTTTTTTTGCATCCGTATGCAATCTAACATCGAAATCTGCTCAAAAGAAGACTTGGATCCTCCGGTTTACACGGCCTCGGTGATTGTTTTCTTCTGATTTATGTACAATAGACGACTTTTTGTTTGTTGCTACTGTTCGTTTTTATTTACAAATTCAGCTTTGCAGGCTTTCGTCGACGCTTTCGGCCTCGGCCTTCTTCCTCTAATCGGTGTCTGTGCTGTTTTTGTCACTAACGAAGCTTTTCATGTCCCGACCGACCCGAGGTCTGCTGTTTTCAGAGTGGGATGGTAAAGATTCGCGTCTCCATCTAGAAAAAAAAAATCTTATGAAAATATCTGGAAGTAGTTCCTCTTTTTTTCTTTTCTTTTTTGGGAACCAAAAATTTCTTGGCATTTTTTTTAACGTTTTGGGAAAAGCAGAGGCAGCTCATTTCTTGTCGAGTAACAGAATCAGCGAGGATTTGGTTCATTTAAGATCCCGTTTCCTCTCGTCTGAGTCGGTTCAGTTCGCTGTGGAAGTTCGTAAACACTGGCATCCAGGAAGGAGGCCGTCAACACTAGCTGCCGTTAAAGATAGCTCCCGTGCAGAGAGGTGGCAGCGTTTCACGTTGAAACCATTCACGCTTGTTTTCTTCTTCTTCTTTCTCACAGATATGGTGCTAGACATCCAGTCCTGGAATCAGTTACTACGAATCTTGCGATACTGTATGTGTAGAAATACTTGATTTACATACACAGAACTTTACTTGCACTGTTAGTGTGTTTCTCAGACTTGCAGGCTAAATTTACTAGAAGAGAACAAGGGAATGGGTCCGGCTTTTCCAGGAGCAGATCTGATGAGGACCCCTCGTACGGCGAAGCCTTTTTGTTGTTCTGCCTTGTAGACGCCCGACGGGTGGATGTTGGAGCGGTTGTGTTGTCATGCGGTGGTTGGGATTTTGGCTTTTGAGGATTTTTATCGAGAGGTGTGCGAGCAAATCGGATGAATCTGGAAAGTGAGAAGGTTGAAAAGGCTTTGTTTGTTTTTTTAAAATGAAACTTAAGCTGATGAAGGTAAATGGGGAGTGGATTTTTTTCCCTTTTTGGAGCGTTGTTTGCAAAGTTGGAAGTGAAGGAACCGAACATCCAGGGTAAATCTGTCGTTTGAAATCCATCCACGGGGGGTGGGGAGGAAAAATGTTCAACTGTTCCTCCTCCCTGGGCATCTAGTCTTCACCACTAGGGTTCGTTTGTGTGGAGCTGTAGGAATCTGTAAAGACTGACCTGAGCGCACAACTTTTCTCTCTCTGAGGACGCAGATTATAAATCACCTGGGAGTAAACGCTGACCGATGTTTGGGAAGGCCTGTCAACTGTAGCAGCCACAAACGGCAGGAAACCAACCAGATGTTTCTACACAACTAATTCTAGCCGTAAAACTTCTTTTCCAGAGGTAGAAATGATGAAAATTGGAGGTTATTTTCCCTCCCTGCTCGTGTCTCGTGTGCTCAGGTCGATCTTTTACAGTCATCACCTCAACATGCAAAACACCCTGAAATGAACCACTGTGTTCAGACGATCCGTTGGGAAACTCAAACTTACTCGGTGCGGGAACTTTCACGTCTCGCTCAAGTCTTCCTGCAACACAAAGGATTCTGGGTAATCCCACTAAGAGAAAACAGGAACCCATCTGCAGAAGGGAAGCTTCATTTAGAGAAAAATAAATGAATAAATAAGAAAACATCTGTACTTCTGGTCAGAGCTGCTTTTGATTTGGATGCTAAAGCTTGAGTTTAATTAGAAATACTTTTTTTTCTTTCTCTTTTCTGAAGGACTGAGATGCACTTGGATGGTTTGATCTGTTTTTGTTTTTTTTTCGTTAGTGGAAATGGTGAAATAGTGGAAAATCCATATCCACATATTTATAAAGCAGTGCTGTTTATTCCATGAGAAATAAATATCGTTAGGTTTTCTTTTTCTTTTTTTTTTTTGGAGAAGAGAACAGATAGAGACGCGTTTAGGTCTCTATATACGCAAAATGTTTGAAAAAATCCATCCAGTGTTTGAGAAACTTGAATTTTATTTAAACTTGAAAAATGACTTTGCCTTAACTTTTATACAAAATGAGCATAGAGTTTATTTCTTTTGAAGAAAAACAAACCCCCGAAATGTAAACGAAACGTGACGCGTGGAAAATATTTAGCGGATACGGACGAGTCTTACAGAGAGAGTACAAATCTAGCAGCATTTACTTTCTTTTCCCTTTTTTTCTGTAAAAATGTACGAAAAAGAATAATTTGGATTGTTCTGATTTCTTGTTTCATAGTTTCAGGTTGGTTTTTTTTTTGTTTTTTTGGGAGGGAGGGGGTTGAGGGGGGGTATAAACCTTGTAAATGGAACTAGTCAATACTGTATTAAATATGTGCACTTTGAAGTGTGTGCTTTGCTTGTACAGATGTAAATACTCAGAAAAATATAAGAGGTACCTTAAAATGATTATAAAAATATATTGATCCTTGTTAACTATAATGTCGCTATTGAGCTGGATGTAGGATGTAAAAAAAAAAAAAAAGAAAAAAGGAAAAAAAGTTGTACTTTTGGAAGAATTTTCTTTCATTTTTTCCCTTAATGTTTAGTTTGGGTTTGCAGTGTTTAATTTCTGCTCCGATCTGCAGCGTGGGCAGATTGTCTGATTGTACATTTCTGTTTGTTGTCTCGCATTCCATATTTTGTTTTTTTGTTTTTTGTGGCCGTAACCCCGCCTTCCTCTTCCTCCTCTTTCCTCACTGTGCACAATTTGGAACGAGCCTGCGGTACCGACAGGCAAAGCTGCGTGTCCACTAGCATCCTCTTTGCAGCAGCAGGTTCTTTCTTTTTTTTTTGTTTGTTTTTTTTTTTTTTTTTTGTGCAGATATCTCAGAAAGGAGCTGATCAGCCAGAAAGGCACTACATGTCTGAGAAAAAACAAGATCTAAAAAGCAAAAAGGCATTATGGGATGGTCTCCGTGGGTAGATCTGAACACTAATTCTCAGTTCATGCACATGCAACTCTAGTATATAATCAAACTGCATCGTGTCCACGTTCCATGGGCTGCATGATCACATTTATGCAGGGCTAGACGAAGTCCTCACTGTGTCCAAAGGGATTAAATTTAAATTTTTGTCTTTCTGATCTGTTGAAGGAGTTTTTGATGCTTAAAATTTGGGCATTTATTTCTGACTTTTTTCTTTTCTTTTGGCTGTTAGATCGATACTGGGAATGCAGTGGGCTCCTTTTTAAAAAAAAAAAAGTACCCCACAAATGTTTAAAGCTGATTGGTGTTCGTCTTTTTGTGCTTGGATTGCAGCTGTACCCTGCTGCCGTTTAAGGAAAAAGCAGCATTTTATTTCAGATGAGGATTATATAAAGTATATAGCTCTTATCTCTGAAGCCTGGCGGTGTCGGATCTGTTCGGTGTGAACAGAGCAGGGTTCCTTTGCTTTCACATATTTAAAGGAAAAAAACAAAAATATGAATCTGAGCTTTTCCTTCTTGGCTTTTTCTTTTTGGGGCGGTTTTTCATACTAAATGATAAAAGCAGATTTATCCTTGAACCAGAAAAAGATTTTAGTTGAAGTACAGACTAGTTTATGGTTCTAGTATCTGTAAAAAGAAAGAAACAGGCAAAGAAAGTGTTCAGTTTGAGCCGTATGAATGCATCTGCTTGTCCTTTCTCAGTCGTTGATGGTCTGAAGGGTTTCGCCCCGTTTTGGGGTCATTCAGCACAAAAAGTTTCAGACCCTGAGCAGAAAGCAGCTGTTCTGTTGGTGCAAAGAGCGATGCTTGCTGGACTCTCAGTTTTGTTACGGTTTTTCGGGGCGACCTCATTGAGTGCCCAACCAGGTTTTGGAAAAAGAAGGGAAAGCACATGTGAAGCATTCACACCTTCAGCTCGAGCGGTGGGAGACGATTGCCAAACACCTGCTTGTTGAAGTTTCAGGCCTGTGGAGCGAAATTTTAGATTTTATTTCTCTAAATAAAGTGAAAAGTTGGGATTTTTCTTTTTTTTTTTTTATCACTGTGGCAGTTTGAGCAAAGACTTTCCCACCTCAGTGTCCGAGTGTGTTAGACCACATTAATCTTGACTAAACTGTACCTTTTTTCTTTATTCTTATTAATGAGGTTTGTTCATGTTCTGAGAAATAGATGTACAAATTGTTTTCTTTTGGTTTTGTGAAGGTTGAGGACTCCTTTTGAAAAGCTCAACTAGAATCAGAGTTTAGTTAGTTTGGTTTTGTTTTAGCGGCAGTTTTCTGGCACATACGGAGCAGGAACCTGCACAGATCCATGTGTCCGATTACATGTGTACGGCGTTTTGTTGTGGCAAAGAAAAACCAATAACCGTGCCATTATACAGCCTGTTTTATGTCTGGACTGGGCAGTTGAACCTGTACATACATAGCTGATCGCTTGCCATCTTTGACTTTTTCTTTGTCCACTCGGTTTGGAGAGGAGCTGAGCGTGACACCACTGACTGCAGGATTTCTTTTCAGCGGTGGAGGCCTCGGGACATGGACGCTGATCGCAACCCGAGCATCGCTGGCTGGACTGTGAATGTGTGCATGTGTAGAATAAATAAACTGAACCACCCAGAGATCCAGACCGATGCAAAAGGGCGACTCCTCCCCCGGAGGCTGCGGTACCTCAGACTGGGCGGTACCGCGCTCAGAGGGAGCTTTCTGTCTTGGCGGGATGGTCGTCGCCAACTCTGACATTAAAACATTAATTTTTTTTATTTTATTTTGTGCACTTCTGTAAGGATGGTCACACTTCATATCAGCCCGTCGGTCGCCTCAGCTTCCTTCCTGTTTACCCTTTATGACAGTGCCATTGTTTTTTGTTTTTTTTTTCTTTGAGGGTTGCATCTCATCAGAGATTATTGTTTTTGTTTTATCAGAAATCTGACAAATGCACAACAAGTGACTGGAAGCAGACTCTTTATCAACTCACTGTGGTTTAACTCATTAACACTCGGACCGCGCTTCGCCAGCAGTTGTGGACAATCGGTGACTCCCCGCCGTGTTTGGGTGTGGACATAACTGCTGCCTAACGACACCTGTAACACGTGGGACGGAGGATGCGCTTAAGAAGGCGGCTTCTCTGTTTTCTTTTGTTTTTTTAAATTTCCGGGTCTTTCTTCCATTCAGACTGGAATCAAGCGTACATGTCGGCTATAGATAATTTAAGTTACTCTCGTGTCATGATGTAAAACTGTCTAATTTGGAGAAAAAAAAATGTAGCTTACTGAAAAATAAAGATTTAGGCACTGTTCTGGAGCCACTGTGTGTTTTTGTGCTTTTTTATTTGTTCTCAGCAGTTGTTTAGGTCTGAATCACTAACATTAAACCAGGAGCTGTAAGCTGGGACATAAATATGATAGATCCTCTGGTGCCAACTTTGGTACCAACTCCACCAGTTTAGCCAATTTCACAACCAGTACCCCAGTTCTGGATGATTATTTTGATCTATTTTAATGCGTATGTATCGTATTTGATACATAAAAGCAACTTTGAAGTGAAGCAGAACAAAATTACAGAGTTTTAGTTCAGGAAAGGTCCCCAGTTTGGCGCCATGTGTAGTCAGATTGCTTTGTATTGTTTAGAGATGTGATGTTCCTTAAATTGGGTGGCGATGTCTACATGTTGAATTTTGATTATTTTTATGTGCATGTTCAGGAAAGATATTAGATTTTATTATTAATAAAATATCTTTTAAAAATACAATGAAATAAGTTGCAGCATTCTTATTTCGATACTTGCATCTAGTTTAAGTCTGATGGTTTATGTGTATTTGTCATGTATTTTATGATGCATTCTGTAAGGCCATCCTCAATCCTGGACAGGGTTCTGCAGGTTTTAGAAGTTTCCATGCTGCAGCACGCCTGATATTTGCAGGTAATTCACACACTTGTGCAGAAGTCTGACTTTGCTTGGGTGTGTGTTAGTTTTGCAGGTATGGAAATGAATTTATAAACAAAAGGAAGAAGATGTGATTGTGAAAGTGGGCCGAGGAGCCACCAGATGGCAGTGTGCTCACAGGAAGTGCTGCAGATGTTGCTTATCGGCTCTGTGGTGTCTGATGATGAAAGTGATGGTTCTAAAGAAATATCTCCTATAAATGCTCTATATCAGACTCCACTGTGTCTGATACACTGATTTTTAACCTCATTTGATTTAAGAAGTTATTGTTTTTTTAATGTAACATTTCCTGCTCCAACTTTTTATATATTGCATCAAATTCAGAATTATATATGTCCATATGTTGCTGTTTCGGGCTCTTTCCTTATCAATAT
>JAVQJG010127834.1:0-21216 GCA_036024015.1 Craterocephalus amniculus | reverse complement strand
AAAGTCATGCGCGCTTGCCAGTCAGCCAAAGGAATATCCCCGTGGCCAAGTTGCCAGGGCGCATGATCATTCGGAGGCACACGGTGACAGGACCCACACACTGTCACACATGGGATCTGCTGTGTGGTGTCAGACCAATCTACCTGGTAACAGCTGATGCTGCAGCCAACTCTTCCTGTTGGTTCCTCTCAGTCTGGCTCAGGTGTGTATATCAGGTAAATGGTGCAACATGGCTTCATTCCTCCTCAGCTTCTCCCTCTTCTTCATCACTCTGTCCACTTCAGGTAGAAGTTATCTGCTGATCAGTGCAGACCACTGATCTGATCGATGTTCTGATCTCTCTTGTGCTTTTATTCGAATGTAATTGATCAGTATCTCTGTGTTTACTTGCTCTGGGACTGTAGAAGGAAATTATTCATGACAAACTGGTTTTTCTGCAGGTGGCTTTGAGAATGTCTATGTGTCTCGCTGCGTCTTCAACTCCACGGACGTGCGGGACGTGGAGTACATCTTCTCATCCTACTACAGACACATGGAGGTGTTCAGGTTCAACAGCAGCCTGGGGAAGTTTGTGGCACTGTCGCCATACGGTGTGAAGTTGGTCGACTGCTGGAACAACGACCCCGAGGAGCTCAAGAAGTGGAGAATACTAAAGGAGACATTCTGTCTGAATAACATCCAGACCGAGTTCCACAGCTTCATCACCAAAGCAGGTGACCTCCATCTACATGGTTTACATGTTCCTTGTGTTCCCCATCATTTTCCCCAATGTGTTCCCCAATGTTCCCCATTATGTTCCCAAATGTTCCCCATTATGTTCCCCAATGTTCCCCATTATGTTCCCAAATGTTTCCCATTATGTTCCCCAATGATCCCCATTAAGTTCCCAAATGTTCCCCATTAACCCCGTGTTCACACCGGACAGCGGAAAAATTGTACGCACGTACAAACTCAATGTTAAGTAAATGTACAGCCGCGGAAAAACGCGACTTTGCTTGGGGCGGCGCGTTTCGAGCGGATTTGCGGCGCGGAGCGCCCCTCGTGTGTGCAAAAGTCAGTTCCCCTGAAATAATCGGTTTCCCTTGCGTCGGGAGCGCGCACTGCAGCCAGAGAGGCTGAAGCCGTCCGACCGCAGGGCATTTCCGCCCGATTTCACAGCAAAAACGACTCCATGTAAACATGCCAATGTTTAAACTTGAATTTTAATCGACAAATCCTGCTTTATATATTGTGATTTTTCCACGATAATCACCTCTATTATTAAATGCCTTGGAATATTCCTTGGTGAATGTGATGTATGAGAACACATGGCTCTTTTCAAAGGTGAAAAATACTTAAAGAAATAGTTAGTGGAAACACAATATTACACACAATATATGAAAACATTTGCTCTTTATCTGACAAAGTTACCGGGGGGAACCAAACATTTTAGCTGTCCGAAATATACTGTTCCCCCAGCATAACATGGGAACAGATTAATTTATCAGCATTTCCCAAACTGTGTTTAGTCCTCTCATCATGGACAACAAGTCCTGTGGATATGAATACACTTGCTCTTTATTTGCCAAAGTTACCAGGGGGAACCAAACATTTTAGCTGTCCGAAATATACTGTTCCCCTAGCCTGGCTATCGCGACTATAATGCGAGCAAAGTAAAATAAAAAAAATGATAGGATGTTAAATGGAGGAAAAAACTGTAATTTTACTTTGCAAAATGCAAGCTTGGATACTGTCCAGCTAAGTTAGAATAAGTTTGAACAAAAAATGATTATATTCTATAAAACACAATACCAGGTTTATTTGTTATTGTTGTTTTGTGTATATCATATATAAAGCAGGATTTGTCGATTAAAATTCAAGTTTAAACCTTGGCATGTTTACATGGAGTCGTTTTTGCTGTGAAATCGGTTGGAAATGCCCTGCGGTCGGACGGCTTCTGCCTCTCTGGCTGCAGTGCGCGCTCCCGACGCAGGGGAAACCGATTATTTCAGGGGAACTGAATTTCGCACAAGACCGGCCCTGGTGGCGTGACATCTTCTCATCTTCTCATCGAGTGCTGGCTGAAGGCTTTTAGGTCAAACCGATCCAACTGTGGTTTCCTTTGCCTTAATATGCTGAGAATTCCCCAGATATATTGCACCTGTTATGGTTTTGTATTTGAAGCACTGGCCAAAAGCAGACAAATGCTTAAAAACAAGCAAAAACAGTAAGCTTACTGCTGTTCTGCTGATGTTAAAAAAACGAAGTTATTTCAACGGGTCATGATTCATGGTTCGGTGACTGAGTTTGGTACAATTTCAATTCAATTCAACTTAAAATGTATTCATAGTACACATTTAAAACAGCGCCCGCTGACCAAAGTGCAGACCAGAAGCAGCTGCATCACTGAAAGAAAATCAAGAATAATATTTGCAATACAAGAATAAAAACTTTTGTTTTTTCTTACAAAAGTACAGGTAAAAGAGTAATAAAAAAAAGAGCAAATTTAGCTATGAGCCATCTTTACTTAGGGAGTTAAAGCCTTGCCGGGCTAGGTGATTCGGGTCCTCGAGGGCTGGCATCCTGCAGATATTAGGAGCTTCCCTGCTGCAACACACCTGGCTCAGAACAAATAGATATAGCAGACATGTGCAGTGCCTCACATCAAGCTCTGCTACTAAGTCTGACTCTGAATCAGGTGTGGTGCAGCAGGGAAACTCCTAAAGGTCCACTTCCACTGGGCGTGTGGGCTACGGTTTCTTTCTGGCCTCCACGCTGCGCAAATTCACACTGGAAACGTATCTGCTGCGATTGCATTTATTTCTGCCGCGACCATGAGATCACACATTTATACAGTACATAAATGCAGGATCAGGCATGATGTCATTAGGTTTACATGTAAGACCCAAGGATAAACATGAACAAAAGCTGTCTGAGGTTCATTTCTTCAAGCTACTACCATGAGTAACTCGAAGCAGATGGATTTTTTTTTTCCCACCTTTAATTGTTTCTTGTTGTAACTTGCAGTGGTGTAATGTTTCCGTAGTGATTGCAAATATGAACAGCATATGGTATAATTTGACATTTTCTGGAAGCTTTATAGTGCGTTCAGACCAAAAGCGCCGAGAGTGTCAGGAGCGTCAGGTTTACATGTAAAGTCTATGCAAACCCGCGTCGAGGCGTGGCGAGCAGTGTGTTTTGAGCTTCGGGAGCGGCGCGTTTTGAGCGTTTGGGCGTCGGCCACTCTAGACGTGCATCAAGAGCGGCGGGAACAGCCGACGCTCGAGTTGGAAAATCTGGAGACAAATCAACTTTCGCCACTTGATGCTGAGCGTCAACCAATCAGCGCGGCTTAGCTTTAGCTTTAGCAGATAAGCTGTTCTCATCACTTAACAAAATACAGAAGTGGAGGACAAACTAATCGTACTCGTCTGTGCCCATCCTGACAGGAGCAAAACGGACCGTGTGGAGCAAATAAATCAAAGCGAGCATTACATCCGCCCATCGTAGAGAGAGAGAAAAAAAGGACAACATCCGGGTCCTGCTGATGCGTGTCGAGAGCGTTTCGAGCATTTCAAGCATTTCAAGCATTTCGAGCGTCAAGGCAGCTTTTGATCCAAAATGTCAAGTGTCTGATTTACAAGGGTCCAGCGTCCAACTTTGAGCGGCAAGAGCGTCTCCCCACGTTTGGTCTGAACGCGCCATTACACTGATGCTGTGTCTGATTTCCTGTTTAGTTTTTTCTGAACTTCAGAATTTCATGCATTCTGAACCTGTTGCCTATATTTAGAGGAGTGCTGCAACTAAGCACAAATGTGATGCATGCCTGGTATGAATTGCACTGCTGACTAATAGGTGGCTAGTAGCTCCAGAGGCTGTGTTGCAGCCACAAGCACAGCACATGCACTCGGAGGAAATGGGCTTTGACGCCTGCAGGATACTGGCCCTTGAGGACCTGACCTGCCCACCCCTGTGGATGCTTCTTTTATACCCCACTGTGACACCCTCACCTGTCACCAATTAATCTGTTAATTGTATACCTGACCAGAAAACTCTCCATAATCATATAATTATTATTTTTTTTTGTCTATTAACCTTTTAAATACATTGCTGGGATTGTCACTTACATTTGCAGATATTTCCTGATTACCACAAATTTTGGTAGGTAAAAAAAGAAATTGTAGATTTGAGATTTTACAAAAACAAATCCAACTTTTCTGAAAATAGGGCTTATAATTTGTAATGAACATTGGGGGAGGGGGATATTTTCACCTAATTCTAATCTTGTCCAAACTCTGAACAACCAGTTTTGATACATTAATCTAAATAATTAGCAGCTGAAATTAAAACAGCTCTAAAAAATAAATCAACTTTAGATGTCCATTTCTTCTATTGGGGCAAACACATGTACATGAATATCCAGGTGACTAAATTAACTAAAACAATTTGTGCGTTTCAGGTGTCTATGTTAACGCAGCCTTTTCTCATATCTTTCAGTGAGACTAAGGCCTGGGATATAGGCTACTTGCTGTGTACGCGAGCCCGCAAGTGCTCTTTCTGTGTACATACTTGCTGTAAACTACGTACAGTAGGCACAGCGCAGCCAAAACGGTCAATACCGGAGGGTACCGCTAGGCGGAGTATGCAGCACTTGTACTCTGAAAGTTACAAGTTGCTGGTCAGTTGTATTTCCATTTTTTTTTAATAACGAGTTGACTTTTGACTCTGAAATTAAGGAAAAAGGATTGATAATTTTACTTTACTATAGAAACTAAAGGGGGAAAAGGTCTTGCCGCCGTTGCATGCGGTAAATGTGGCCGATGAGCGAGTAAATGCGGTCGGTGTGGTCCGTTGACCAAAATGGTACATGACCACTTCTAGCGGTCAAGTGAATATCGCAGCTCGTGCATGCGTCACGTCAACGCGAGCGGCCGACGTGCCGAACTGACATTAGAGACGCGCGGCGGCCATGATGCATATGCGGACGCGGAGCAGCAAGTATATCCCAGCACTAAGTGGTGACCAACACCTGTCACCTTACACCTTACTTGGAAAGATTAAGCCTCCGTGAACACTATTTTAACACCCAATACTCACACCCTCACCTGCCAGTAGTCAATCTCCTGAATGTAGAATCATCCAAAACCTCACTTGTCTATAAATTGTTTATAACACCAACTGAACACACACTACTTGGCTATTAGCCCCTCACATCAACTTTCTTGACAAATAGGGTAAACTATTAAAAAAAACACTTTAATTTCACTTCCCATGACACAAGAAGTACCTATGTAGATCTAAGTGACCCAAAGACTATCGTAAATGAGAAAACTACAAAATGAAAACATCATTATGCTGAGTCATCAGCAATTAGCAGTGGCTGACTTTGACGGAAGGAGCGAGTTCAGAAACCGGACTCCTTATCATGTGACTCATGTTGCATTCAAACCTTGACGCTGCTGTTTACGAATCCCTTTTTATTATTTATTTTTGCTTTAAATATACAGCTTGACTTCCTCTTCTGTATAAAAGTAGTCTGGTTTAACACTTTAATGTTAAGCCTTTCAGTGACCAATGAATCTTGTTAAGATAAATGTGGAAGTAAACTCTCCTGAGCCAAATACCACTTTGTTTGAGTATGTCATGCCTAAAGTAAGTTTATACTATGTAAAGTAAGGAAAGGCAGTAGCAATACTTGTTTGCAGTTAATAGCTGCGGGGTGTTAAAAGAAAAGAGAATGAAAAGAGCTAAATCATTTCTCAGTGACCAGTCCAGGAAATACCCCACCTGTTGGCTAGAAGAACCTCCACCCTGTGGCTGTTTAACACTACTCATCTGTGTAACTCTAAAGCTCCTTTCAGACCAAATATGGCATGCACTGCATTTGTCATCATACTGGTCGGCAGAGAGATGTAGAGTGCAGAGCAAAAATAGTTTTTCCACACTTGGAGTGGGCACTTTTTCAAGTAGCTTCAAGCCTGTTTTTCTGCAGTATTGTCAGAAACAAAGATGCACCTGACTCAAGGTGAAATGTCTGAATGCATTCTTCATTGGAACTGTAAACTTGTGTTCAGGGAATTCAGATAGACAATGTTAACCCTTCCCTCATTTTTCCTTCTCTATTCTTCTCATTCCTTTAAGTTTGTTGGCTGTGCAAGTACGCTAACTCCCTTTACACACTCCATGAACCAAACAGTTAGCAGGGAACGCTCCATGCTGTTGTATGGGTGGACTTAATGCTGCAGCAAACAGTCTGCACAAACCAGACATGTCTAATAATTAGGTTTCACAGCAGAATGCATCTTAGTTGATATTTTTTATTGACATATTTTACCCATAATAGTAAAAAGAATGTGGAGGCTTGTCTCCAAATACAGGCGGATGGACCACAAGGGTCAGTGTACTTCATATCTGGGATAACTCTGGCTATTGCTAAAGGAACTACGCCCTTAATGTCGTTTAATTTCTGTCTGAAACAGTTTTTCTTTATAAAACAAAAAAAAACTGTAGTGGACCAAATATTTTACTGGACTACTTTTACTGCAGACAGATGCTGGAGCACAGTATGGCATCAAAGATGAATTCCACTGGCAAGAGTTCAGTAATAAGTGTTTACTGAAATTACAGTTATGACTGTAGCATGGAAAAGTACACATCATTTAAATGTCAAGAATCTCAGCTTTCCAGTGGTGTATTACATGTGTAGGTACTTGGAAGACAGACTGAGTAAAATACATATTTATATGTCATGTCCCGCCCACAGGACGTCTGGTAGCACGGGGCAGAGGATCATTTAAATGTGCCTTTTTTCATAAACTTTAACCATTTAATATCAGTATTACTATCAGGTCTCTCTAGTTATATTCCTTTAGAAACACCAAAAACCACAAAGTGAACTACTTGTGAGAGTGGCTAACATATTTACTGCTTTTTTGCCTCGTTCTCACAGTATGGCTGCATTTCAGATCAGAGAACAGTGGCAGACACAGGGGTGGGGTGGGTGGTGTTGGAGGGGTGCTTTTTACTGAGGAAAGTACCTAAGGCATGCATTTTGGCCTCAGTGTCCTTCTCAGCACCACACTCCGCCCATGCAGATGCATTATTCTCCAGAGGATGTTTCACTACTGTTTCACTACCCTGACCAACCATTACATAAGCCATTATGTTAAAAAAAAGGGAACAGGTCTCCTCCCTGCAAAGCAGAACACTCACTGACCAGTCAGACCAGCTGACACGACACGTTAGGACAACTCGGTTGTACTCCAGAAGTCAGAAGCTTTTAGCAAACTGATAACACAGGATATGCCATACTACGCCCCCATGATGAGGCAGTTTATCTCTGCATAAAGTAGGCAAGATAATGTGAGTCAAATTTGCAGAGATGATTATTTAAAGCCTGTAGGTATTTGGCAAAAAGACCAAAATTAACTGTGGAGGTGGAATGTGACAAAGTACTTTGTCTTGTACCTCGCCTCAAGCAGATTTAGTGGCAGATATTTTTGGCTTTTACTTCACCTCATTTGATAGCACATCTCTAGTTTTACTCCACGAATACATTTCTATGTTATAGTCACATTGTGGTTTTTAAAGTTCTTTTTTGTTTCCTCAGAACCTTGACATACTTTTACCTTTACGTTTCTGTCTGTTTATATAGACTTTTACGTAGATACATGTTTGCGTATCGGCTACTCTCCTCCACCACTGCTTTAACTAGACCCTGACACAAAAACATCCCAGTGACGTCACATTGAAAAACTCAACCTGAAAGGCTCCCTCTGGTCATTCCATGCTTATTTTTAGTCCATTCCATGTAATCCTGGTTGGCTTGACTGTCTGTAAACATCTAGTGTGTATGTGTGCAGTGATTTTGTATTTTTTTGCAGACATGTTGTGCTTGCAAATGTTTCATTTCTCTTTTTGCTAGCTTTGCACAACTCTGAGGTCAGTCTCAATTTCTTTGTGATCATTCATGTTTCTGTCCACAATAATAACAAACTGATTATATAACTATCTAGGACTCCTACGGAGGGCAGCCAATAGGACTTTTAATTGATAACAACAAAGCTTATCCTCTAAACATGTGCACCTTGAGCTAGCTACCCTTTGATTGAAGACAGGAGGTATCATTGTTTTTATTCTATTTTGGCCACGTAGGGTTTGAAACAGATGTTTTATTTTAGCATTAATTTATCCATTGGATCTAAAGCACTTTGTGCTCAGACTGCAGCTTACTTGTGTTTCCTGAAGCTTCTAAAAGAAAAATGGGAAGTAAAAACTGGTTTGTTGAACCAGAATGGGTATGGGAGGCAGACGCCCATTCTAGGTTACAGATTTAGCTTAAAGCGCTCCCTCTTGATGAAGCTTAAAGTAAGAGCTGACTCAGGTGACCCTGAGCCATCACCACCAAACTGATGTGCATGCCGTCTTATTGTCATCAAGATTGTGTTCCATTGTAGTTTTTCTTTTCGTTTCTTTTCCATAGCATTTCCTCGTAATGTTTCTTGGGGCTTTCTCGCTTCTTTTAATCCCATAACCGGTTGAGGCAGATAGCTGGCGTTCCTGAATTTGGTTCTGCTGAAGGTCTCTTCCAGGTAAAAGGGAGTTTTCCTTTCCGCTGTTGTCTGTTTCGTCCTAAACACCCAGGATGCTGATTGAATAACAGTGAAGGTTAAATAAATGCTTACAGCCTATTTTGACTATTTGTACTAAACTGAATGCAACTACAATCAGCTGGGTGGATTTGGATCTAACTGGATTCTTAGCGGATTAAAAACGAGTTGTTCTCTGTTTAAAGTGTTCACACCTGAAATTCATTGTGAATTGGTGCTAATGGAATCATAGATAGTCTTAAGGAAGATCTCATTGGAAGATGTTGCATTGATCCCAGCATGGGCACGCTGAAAAATAAAGCTCATGTCAGTGTCAAACTGGAACTTTAAACAAACCGTAACTGGTTGTAATTGGCAGGAGCTTGAGGATGACGATGGAAAAAATCCCTTTTACATCTGAATCTAAAGGCCACAAACTCTCTTCATTTCATCTGCATCGAATGTTCTGTGTTTTCCCTTTCCCAACCAGCGACAGGTCAGTAAAGGAGGAGCACAGAAGGCACACTGCAGGTTCATAGGTTGTGTTGTTGTAACCATGGGAACTACCTGGCAGCGTTTGCCTGGGACTTTCCGCAGCACGTGCGCCATGCATGTGTGTGCGCACAGCTCTTGACAGTCAAGTTCATGTGTCTGCATCTGGGTGTATCTGTGGGTCTGTAAAGGCCACTGTGTGTGTGCAGATGGCGAGAGAGTCAAACGGGTGTGAAGAGAAGAGCTTTTGCAGAAATGTGGCAGGGATCTCAGTCATGCATGTGAAGGGTGTGTGTTTGAAAAAAAGTTTGTTTATACATTTATTTTAATGCAGCAAGTGATGTTATCATAGACCGAGGCATGCAGACAGAAATATAAGGAACTCAACGCTGCATTTCAACACATAGCTTCTGATTAGACGCCCAGAGAGACTCCGGGTCTCATCACTGACATGAACAATGGCTGACATTCCACTTGTTGTACTGGTGTTATCTCTGCAGACATGCCCTCTGAGTTTTTAAGCCCATGAAGGAAGCAAAGACTACGGGGTTGAGACCGGAGCCCAAGCAGCGCTGGAAATCCCCGTCTCTCAGCAGGCCTACCTCGTCTTAGACACATAGGGCCCCGCTGAGGCCCACATCAAAGGGGCTGCTGCTGTTCTCATCATCCCACCATCCCCCATTTCTTCTGTTTTTCTATATGTCTCACTGTCTTTACCTCCATACTAATGTTTCCATTTATACACATGTCATTTCCCCCCTGTTGCCGAGCATCTGCCCTCATTTTAGAAGTTGCTGCATCTTGAGGACGTACATATCATACTATGCCATGAGAAACCAGGTACAGCAATGTGTGTGTGGTTTGGGGGGGGGGTATGCTCTGCAAATTATCATGTTTCATGTATCAGGACATAAAAAAAAACATGTTAGACAATGCCATTATTTATTTAACACAATCAAAGTCGAAACACAGATGCAGCCTTTTTTCCCAACAATTTACCATTTCCTAACAATTTCTACAATGAAAAATACAATGTATACGCAGAAATCTTCTCAGAAGTTTGCTTTGCAATCGTTTGAAAGCCATTTCCAATAGTGTTTAGTTTTAATTTCCTACCCCCTCCCACAAGCATGCGGTTTCATCCCAAGGTCATACCATGCAAGTTTCAGGGAAATTGAAGTGAAAATGAACTACATTTCAGGCTCGACAGGTCTCGGTCAGCACAATTTGAGAACAAGTAAGACTCCTAAGGAAGCCTTTGTTTTCTAAAAAAGAACACACCGGCTGAGTTCTAGTTTGCAAACGAATCACAAGACTTCTGGAGCAAAGCGGAGATGAATGCACAGAATCACTTCTGGTGCTAACACTTTTGTTTTTTTTTGTTTTCACTGAGTTTCCCCTGAACTACCATATGTCAGATGGAAGAAGAAGAAGCTTGGCTGAAACTGGGTCATGGAACAGGCCGATGATTCAAAACAGCGGCAAATCTCTGACTTAATGACTGCAAAGGAAAAGTATCAAGTAGTTGCCATGATCCAATGTCCAGACCTCAACCTGACTGAAATACTGCGGTGGTATTTTAGAAGAGCTGTGCAGAAACAAATACCCATAAATCTCAATGAGCTGAAAGTAGGTTGTGAAGAAGAGTGAGCCAAAATTCCTCCAAAATGATGCGTGACACTGATAGTATCACACAGGAAACAATTACTTCAAGTTAGTGCAGTTAAAGGGGGCTATTGAATCAGGCAGTCTGCTTTGGTTTACAGACACTACCTCTGCAGTTTGACTTAGTTTTTGAATCTTTGGTCTGGAAACAGGGTGGACTTTCTTTTCACCATGACTGTAGGCTGATTGTCCTGCAGGATGGGTTGCATTTACAGCACAAGCTGCACATGTGCAAACCTTGTGCAAGAATAGAAACACTGCATCTGTGTCCTGATTAATCACAGATTAGATGTTTCTGCACATATGGCAGTCAGGTGTGGTGCAACATATTTTTAGGTCTTGAGGTTAGATCTACGCACTATATCTGAGTAAATCAGAAGTGAAAATGTCAGGCTAAGTACTCCCCCCTGATCAGTAAACACTTTCTGTCCCCACAAAAAGCCCCCACGGTTCTCAACCCACAAAAATGTCAGGCAGCAGACTGCTCTAAATGCAACATGCAGACGCTCATGAGGGCGGTGGGGTGGGACAGAAGTTTTGAACGGACCCGTTTAGGATGCTGACACACTTGCACATCAGCTTCCTCGCGACTCTTGGTGCACGTGTCGACATTCATGGCTGCAATGGCTAACAATAAGTCACAAGGATAGGGCATTGTGAACTCTCCAATCTGGATTTTCCCACTTAATTACTGAACATCCGATGACTGCTGTGTGTCTCATGCTCCCCAGATGGAAGCTGCTCAGATGGTTGGTCGGTTTCCTCTGTGTCGCAACACGTCATCAAGCGGCAGCATTGTAGACACTACTGATGGACGCTCAGACCTGAGGCTGATTATTACATTCTACCCTTTTAAAGAAAATACACATTGGTTTTCTTGGTCTGATGACATAAAACATTCTCATTTATTTGTATGAATACAGTTTTAAGAAAGATAAATTAATAATTTACTAAATTAATAAATGAAGAAAACAGATGGGTTTTTTTTATTAAAAAAAAAACAAACAACAAAATTTTTGTTATTGGGTTCAACAAATAAAGTCAATTAATAAATAACTGATTTTTCAACGATTAAAAGGTAGAAAGCAATTAAACAAAAAAGTCGCAGTTTGAACTTGGATGGATTTGAAGGCTTTGATTATTTAGTTTTCCTTTTGAAAGAGAAGACTGCCCTCTAGTGCCCATCAGAACTGGCCCATCTTTATTGGGATTACAAGAGTTTATTTGTGTCCCACAGTTCCTTGCAGTCTTTACAGAATGTCCATCCCAAATAATATTTGATAAATTGAAATTAATGTAACTATTTTATAAAACAGCTTTGTCTACATAAAATCAGTTATTCGGCTTAGATTTTAGTTTTTCACTTTGAAAAAACTCCAATATACTGTAGGTCATATTCATTTATCCAAAGTACCAATGAAAGGCTAGAAGTTTCACTGGAAGTCGCTGAAAATAATGATACAAGTATACAGAAGAGCTGGTCCTTAGCATCAACCAGAGATACACTGAACCTTGGAGAAATAAAGAAAACAAATTCACACAATGAGCTACCCAGACTTAGCCAAATAATAATAATGATCTGCCTGCATGGTTTCACATCGGTACAACAAATTGAAGCCGTATTAACCAGATTTTGTGAGCCATCGACTCCCTGTCGAATTGTCTTTTAAAGGTGCAGTTTTCCGAGGACAAAACAGGACCGTTTTGGACAAACACTGATATTATTTAACCTTGATGCTCTCACCTCCACTGATATGCCCAGCAAAAGTATGAAATCATCATTTAGAAATCTGCCACACATCTGTGTTAATTATGGCGAGGACATTAGTGTGATGATGAATTATCAGCATGCCATGGCTCCGTACGGGGCTGAGTACACTGTCAGTGGGTGGTACTGTCTGTCAGGGTAAATGGTGTATGTGTGGCTGCTTTGTGTGGCATAGATGGACTCCACTTTCTGACAATTAGAAATGAGAGATGAGCAGTCTCATCATGACACCACAGATGATGTGCTGCGACACAAAGGGGCACCGTTCACACACACAGGCTGGATTTCACTGCGTTGCTTATGGGTTTAGAAGAGTTAGTAGTTAGTAGAAAGACCAGTCCAAATGTTGTCCTAATGTGTCATTTTCCAGCTTGATTTCCAAACAGCATGTCATTTAATCGCTTCTCAAAGCCACAAAATGATGGCATTCCTCTTTTTATTTGCCTTTTAATGGCTGGTTTTAAGAGTAGAAAACCCTTCTGAAATGGGATTTCTGGAGTGAAATCCAAAATCTCCGAATTGATCCATAAAAAGCAGCTGCTGTAATCAAAAGGAAAAGTTTCATTTCTGGAGCTCAAGTATGCAAAAATTTAAATAAACTCTCTTGTAAAGAATTACATGATGACTTTGATGCTACTCCCACATTTCTGTGCTAAACATTAGGCTAATGAAACTGAAAAGCTGTTTAAACGGACTGAGCTGTATATTTAGTCAGTGTTGCACTGACTTGCAAAAAAGAAAAAACTGTGGCTCCTTTTTCCATTCATAAAGAGGAACGATTTCTGGATGCACATCTGCAAACTTTCTTAAAATGAACCAAATTATCCATTAACAGAGGAAAACTTATAGTATTTCCATGGAATAAGTTAAATAAATGTGTGTGCAACCACACCAAACCAATGTGTGAATGTTGTTGTACTTAATATATACTAGAATACACAAATTATGTCATTTATTATGTTTCCTGTATAACATGCCTGAATAGTGCTGTTATAACCACAGATACACCAAAAACAGAGATGAAGACCGGAATGTGCGGACAGACTTGTGTTGGCAGGGTTTGTGCATTAGGCAGGGCTGGACATTTCGATCTAAATATCAATAATAGTGATACCAAAGCTAGCATTGATACCAGCGTGTTAACATCGATATGTTTCTTGTAGAGCACTTTAGGGGAATGAAAGCCAAATGAACAGTAGGGATTGCGAATTTTGAAGACTTTGTTTTTCTCAAACAATTATCTGAGATAAAAGTGAATAACATAAAAATTTTATCACATTGTCAATGTTTTAAATGCTGAGTTTTAAATTTCTCTATTCTGTTGTTCAGTTTTTTTATTTAAAAATGTTTTATTTGACTAAACTCTTTATGGTGTGTTTTATTAATATTATGATCCATAATAAAATGCAAAATCATTAAATGATTGCAACAATACAGCAAAAAGTATCAGTATTGCTTATGCTTGTCCTGGATTTACATGGGTATTGGATTGGTACCTAACTTTGCAGAATCGCAGCATCCATCACAGCATCCAGGTTATGGGAAAGGCGGGCATCAGTTCCGGGACGAATTTGAATTGTAAACACAAACAAAACGGCAGCATTCTTTGTTCACTTCGGGACATGGTTTATTTATAAAATAAAAGGGTATTTGTGCCCTGGACACCTTTTCCATGTGGACTGAAGATGTGGATGTGGCCTAAATGAAGCTCATATGTTTAAAAATATATATTTTTTACTTATTGCGCAAAGCTGAACAACGCTATCTAGTAGTTGTTCCTTCTACAAGCATAGATCCAGGACAATTGGAACAATTAAATGACAACAAAACAAATTTGAAGTTTAAAGAAGGTTCATTTTAAATCATGTAAACCAAAAAAAATAGATAATATTTGAGCGATGCATGGAAGCTTACATGTAAGTGATGACTCATGTCTTAAAACAGAAATGAGTTTTTTCTGAAAACTTCACAAAATGCTGTTTAAATTTGATTGCACCCGTTTATAATCACATAACTAAAAACATAGAAGTTGTCACATCCATAAGATGTCATAATTATTGACAAATTTAGCCTTAATGCTGACATGATGACTGTGGCTAGAAATGAAATGTACAGTACAACTTAGGGATAACATCAGAGTGACCCTCTAAAAGCTGCCAGCCTCAGCTCTGCATGCGGTTACTTTCTGAGGCATCGCTGTAGCCGAGCATGTCAGCAGTGGTGAGGTCATGACTGCCGAGGAGGTCGTTCTGGACCACAGAAAGCTACGCTGGCAGGAGAATAGAGGCATTGTGCAGCGAGTGGACCAGGTCCCTGACCTCAGAGCAGTCTGCACACAGAATGACACAGGCTCTTTGTTACCATCGACAAAGCTGACCCCTCACATCACTCGCACTGTAGCAGCACTATGAGTCTTTCAACGAGCAGGAGAGCCCGCACAGCTTGCCGCCCTGACAGTAAAAATACCAACTTAACTCGTTTTAAGATGAAAAACCCCACACAGACACACAAGAGTAAAAATCAGGCCATAACTTAATAAACGGTTTATTGTAACCTTATTTAAACAATACAAAAGGTTTAAATTAAGAGTCAGTTTAGTTAAATAAATACATAAATATAAAAAGTTGTACTAAAAACAGTTAAAAACGTTAAGTTTGCATGTTTTCATACAGACTTGGTGTCACGTCTTCTGCCATTATCAAAGGCGTAAACACATCCACTATTTTAACGTCTAGAGCAGACAAGGCAGATAAACAGAGCAACATGAAACACTTAAACCCGTTTTCATTGTTTCTTGTTTCTTTTTTTTAAAACAAACAAAAGTCAGACAGTTTTGTGGTTAAATCTGCTCAGTGTGTTCATGGACATAAGTGCAACACAAGCCTAAAGTTTTAGTCATACACAAACAGACAAATCAGCGTGTGACGGAGCGTTAACGTGGCCAGGTTTTTCTGTGCAGCCGGGTGTATCGAGACCGCATCAGTGTGACCTGATCTGGACAGAACAGCTGCGAGCTTTAAATATTTCAAACATGCGGCCTATAAAGACTTCAGATCAAGTTCAGATGGATGTTGGGGCTCACATCTGGCACGGACATGGCTGCGTGGGTGATTTAGGCACAGTGTCTGGTCCATCAGAGGCACAGGGGAGCAACATTTATCCCTTGCTGAAAGGCAGAATTCAGACGGAGCGGCTGATAAAAAAGATGCTGAAAGATACTAAAGAGGATGAAAACTTGATATGTAACATTTCCTTATGCTTTGCATAATAAAAGAGACAGATATGTCACTACATCACCCAGCAGGTTGTTTATCAGCTCCCACACCGTCGCATCCCAGCTGTCCTCCCAGTTTAGCCACAATACAGCAGAGCTGCGCATTAAAAGCCGTGTTATACACAAACCAAACAGCTTGGTGAAACGAGACAGTATTCCTTCTTTAACAAACACAGATTTTCAAGGGACGGTTAGGTTGCTGTGACGACAACGGGGACTGTGATGGTGTTGGGAGTCGCTCGATTCTCGTTCTCCACCTGGTAGGTGGAGTCGGGGCGAGCGGCCGTCGCCTCCTGCTGGTCGGTCGCAGTGATTGGCTCGTCCTCTTCCTGAGATTGCATCTGGTCGAAGGATCGTTCGGCCTCCTCTGACAGCCGGTTCTCCTCTTTCTCCTCTTCCCTCTGAAAGAAGAAGGATAAAATAATAAAAATAAAAAAGCAAGAACTTCTCAGCTCCTCCAGACGTCCTCCTGCCTCGTACTTCTTTCTTTATCCTGTAATATTCATCGATGGCATACTGATATTTGGCCGACGTGATCCCAAACAGAGAGGCCATTCTCTCCCCAAGATAGTCACATGCTGGAAAAGAGAGAAAATGCGTAAGATTCTGTTATAAAAGGACCTTTTTTTCAATTACATTGCTCCACAAATGTCAAAAGAAAAAGTTGAATGATTGATTCAATGTAAATGTAGTAACTTTTAACTGTTCCTAATATCTCAGATAATGTACTGAAGATGCCTAAAACCCCAATTTGTGCTTCACCAAACGGTCTGTATAAATAAACTTCAGGTGAGAGTTTAAGCAGCAAGCATTTCGTTACACACATGTCCCGAAGAAACACAATAGACTAATGAGATCCTTTGGGTTGAAAACAACGTGGTTACACAAACCTGAGATGGTAGATGTGGCTGCTCTCCACATGTGGAACCAGAAATAAGGCCCCCAGGTCATCTTCGACTACAACACAAGGAATGCATAACAGTCACATAAAACAAATAAATAAAACAAAAGGTTTCTTGTTCTCAGACACTCTTTAATTATCCCCCACCCCACGCACACTCCTGAATTCCCCTGTCCATACTCACCCTCACCGCATCGACCGGGGAGGACAGGAGGTCCTTCCTCTCGGGCTCCTGGTCCTCTCCCTCCTCCTCATCGGTGCTGTATTCCTCCATGGTCTCCCCGCTGGAGAAATGGATGATCCGCCGGGGAGCCTTTTCCCTCTGCGGCGGCTGCGGCTCCTCTCTCCGGTCCAGCTCCACGCTCTCAAAGTCCCTCCCCGGGTTTGGGCTCGGAGTCTGGGAGGACATCGAAAGCAAAGAGAGAAAGAAAAAAGTGGCATGGCCTCTGGAAGAAGGATACCCATCTGCTGTAACACCTCGACCGAGCAGCCCGACATGACAAGCTGTCAGATGCAAACACGCCGCCGACAAAGTAGCACCATAAAGAACAACAACAGCGACGTTGGTTTGTTTAAACATGAAGCAGCAGCTCACCAACCTGCCCCGCATCCACGCTCCGTCCTATGGACACATTGACGTTTGTGAGATACAGTGATATATCGGCCATTGTTGTCTTCTTCTTTGTATCTCGGGATGCTGCGCAAACGGCTCCGACCGTCCTCCGAACAGTCAGACCCGGAAGTGCCGTTTGTCACGTTGACTGGACGTAACGTCAACTCGCGGAATACACTAAAGTCACTAAAGTGATGGTGTTCTTTTAAATTTTATAGAATAAAAATATGACTCAGAATCAGAAAAGCTGTTGTTATGGATAGCTATGAATCAGGTAGGCTTCGTTTTCTGGATTTCTCCACCTTAAATATATTACTTTTCAAATTAATTGTGCCAAACATTCTCTTAAATGTCTGGATTTTACTGCCAAATTAGGCCTATGTCCTTCTTTCGTTACATCTGAAATTGCAGGTGTAATGTTTACAAACTCCCTGTGAAACTTTCTCTCTCTGTAAGCAGGTCAGTTCAGGACCTGTAGGACATTTTATTTAGAAATACACAAAAATCGGGTTAATGGGATTCTACTGGTGGATCAACTGATCCATGCAAATAGTTCCTGTCACTTTATAACTATAAAGTCAGTCACAAAGCATTCTCATTAATCATTCCTTCAGGTTATTCAAAGTCGACAGGCATCTTCCCATCCTCCTCAGTTCCCCTCCCTGATCCTACTGGCTCAGCTGTGGGAAAAATCTGTTTTCTACAGCAACCAGGTAACAGCAAGAAGAAGATGCATAGTTTGTTCCAGAAAGATGTTGTCTCTGTCCCATACGTAATATATTAGTAGAACCATGTTCCAGATATTAACTGGAGGAAAGTCTGGGTCATCTCCCACAAATATTTAATAGTAAATAAGCTAAAGGAAGTGCCATTCAAGATTCTTCATACATGTTACCAGCCAATCACTATATGCTTAAATTTATAAGTGACATAGATACTAATTGCAGCTTCTGTGGAGATCACCCAGGAACTGACACACCTTTTCTCGTACTGTTCCTTCACACAGAGACTCAGAAAGAATTCAGCTGATTTATGATTGACCGTGTTTTAAGGACTTCTCACTGCAGTGGGAGAATGTGTTATTCTGTTTTTTTAGTTTCCCCAAAAAAGGATGACAAATACATTTTTGAATAAACCTTTTCATTCTGATTGCTAAATTCACCAAACATAAATGTAAAATTCCCATTAAAAAAAACATATTTCTCTTTTTTTCTTTAAGATAGAACATTATACAGCCAATGTCACACAAATAACAAAAAAGCCTCTCAAAACAGCTTGTTTTTGTAAATATTTGCATCGGTTTCTATTATTTTATATTTGCACTCCTGTTAATCTGAATAAACTATTATGTCAACAACAACAACAACAACAGAAAACCAGCTTTACAGCTGTTTGATTATCATTTCTGCACAGTCCTGAGCACAAGCAGTAGAATGTCATTTACAGTTTATGCTACAATTTACAAATAAATTCTTATTCATTTATATGTTTTACATCAGCCATCATTTTAATAATCATGCCCATGCCCAGGGGCCAGGAGAGTGAATCTGGCCCTGAAATGTGACGTTCACTCCAAAAAAGATAAAAGAATTTGATTTAAACTAAACAAATATGTAAACAAGGACAACTACAAGACAAGACAGGGAAAAATAAAGATTAAAATGAAACAAAAAAGAGACATAAACCAACTATAAACACAAATAATGGATTGAAGGAGATCCAAAATGACACACAATATGACCGAAGTGGATTCAAATTGAGCACATGATAACATATAGTCAAAAGAAACAACCAACCAAGAAAAAAAGAAAGCAAAGATTTAAAATAACAACACACAATTGCTATATTACATTTCATTGTCATTTAGCTGACGCTTTTAGCTACATATGGCAGAATATTACCAGAAAATGATGCAAAATGCCTGTAGACAAACCCAAAATTAACAATGCAAGATAGAAACAGTGGATTCTGGCTCAGATGGTGAGATGAGACTTGAGACTTCGGTTTCTGAGAATTCCCGTTTTCACACAGTTTTCAGAAAAACATGGATAAGCCCTCCTGTGGTTTTGAGAAACACAGTTTCCTAGTTCCCTTTCGGCAATGACAGAATTAAACTGTTTAAATGAAAAAAATGCTGATTAAATCTGATTTATTTTTCCTGTTGCTCCACTTTCCCACTACTGGGAGAAAGCAAGAGGAAAAAGAAGGAAGGGGAAAAATGGCAATCATTATTCTTTATAAGTAACACCTGGACTTTTCCTACTACGACACATTGAAATGGGCCTTTTTAGACGTAAAAATCCATCATATACGTTCATGGACCTGGGTTATGATGCAGGAAGCGCTTTAAATCAACAGGAAGCTGTATGGAAGTCACAGATGAATTAGTGAACGGGCCTGCTGGCACGAGGCAAGTGGCCCGAGAAGCCAGTAGCAACCAGTTTCTCTGCCTTTACACGACTGTTGGGAACATTTCCATAAACACTACATATTAAATACACCATATAATGGTGTCACCTGACATTACAGTATCCTGCTGAGGACTAGATGCCCGACAGCATTATTTCCAAGCGTCCTTTGGCCCAAATCTAACTTCATGTTTTTAAACCACTAGATGTCAGTAGACCTTCATCCAAAACTCTGAGCTGCTACGGAGGCAGCTGTGTGTTTGAGTGGGTAGTGAATTATTTGGGTCTGCAAAGCTATTTATACAAATCACAGACAGGAACCTGAATACCCGCACATCGAATAATCACTCACTCTGTTTAGATACTCTCACCCCGGAGAGCTGCAAAGCAACTTCAACAGGAAGGATTTACTGGAGGCCACTCACCACAGGACTGCATCTCTGAGCTGTGATGTCATGTTAAAAGTCTCTTCACATAAAAAATGCAATGCTGCCTCATTCTGCACCTTCGCGCAAATGTTTGCTTGAGGTGCAGAAGGAAATCAGCTTCCTTCTGAAACAGTTTTGGTAGTCCTCAGCCAAAATACACTTCCTCAAATCCAGAAAAATCCCTCCATCCTCTCACGCTCAGGTTCTCTTGGCTTCGTTCTCCCTTTCCGTGGGTATTACATTTGCTCTTTCCCAGGATTTACAGCTTCACCTGCTCTCTCCTGGTTTGTTTGGATTAGAGCAGATCTGAACCTGTGTTGTGGATTTTTTTTCCCCTTTCTTTCTTTCTTGTTTATCATCGCCTTCGTGTTGTTTCACATTAGCAACTGACAATAGCATTTCAGCAGGCTATTTGTAATCAGCCACACGATTGCACAGGTCAGCTGGTCACCGGACAAAACATTATTAATCTTGAGCTGTCGAAAATTATGGATTTCTTCGCAGGTTAGAATCACAGCGGTGGGAGATGCATCGGCTGGGTCTTAGGAAAAGGCCGCTGGTGCATGTTATGATGGCCTGAGTTCAAAATAACAAAGAAAAACTAATGAGATGTAATAATACATTTTTTAAGTTGGACTCTCCACTGAAATTACCCTCCATATGGGATTTACTGTATGTAGAAATGGCGTGGAATCATGGAATTCCTTCATGCATTTCAGATTGAACCGATGCTCTCCCAACTCGGGATGGGAACCAAAACTGGGTGTTAAAAAAAAAAAAGAATCAAGGATCGGATTCAACTGCACCAAATAAGGTGTGAAAAGCAGGCGATTTGTGGTTATACTCGTCTCCTCTGGCTTTGGGAAGAAGCTCCTCCTGCTTGAATAAAGGCCCAGTACTTTGACTTCCTAGGCTGGATAAAAGCATATTTATGAAATCAGTTCCAGTTCAGTGGCTTAAAATGATTGAGCTGTGGTCTCAGATATTAGTACTGCAGGGAACTATTATTGGCAAACCCTGAGCAAAGTTTATTCAGATGTCCTATGAAAGTTGATGGGAAAAAAGAACACCAGCACACACACACACACACACACACACAC
>JAVQJG010127818.1:0-75561 GCA_036024015.1 Craterocephalus amniculus | reverse complement strand
GGGAGAATTTAGAGTGCCCAATTAACCTCACATGCATGTCTTTGGACAGTGGGAGGAAGCCGGAGTACCCGGTGAGAACCCTCGCATACACGGGGAGAACATGCAAACTCCACACAGGAAGGCCTCAGCCGGAATCTGGCTCCAACCGACTTGGGACCCGAACCGGCGGCCTTCTCACTGTGAGGCCACAGTGCTAACCACTACACCACCGTGCAGCCCTGCTCTTTATTCCAACGTCACTATTTGCATCAAATTACCTCCTTGTGAGCTAATCTTTGAGCCAATCAATATATTTATCAATTTAAAAATAACCTCTATTCTGTAATTTTCTTCCCATGGCTTATGGAAAACACCTCCACCTCTTCCTGATGTCCATTATGAAACCTTGTCAGAAGCAATGCTTTAATTCCCCACAGGAATAATTTGTAATTTTCTACATCTTCTTTTCATTGATGTCTCTTCTCTTAAATTAAAGACATGCAAGCATGTGAAATAATTTGAACAGAACAAAACAAAAAATTATGAAGTCTAATCTAGCACTTCATTTTAACTTGTAATGAGGTTTTTTGGCATTGATGGCAGATATAAGGTTCTAAACCAGTCATGAAGCTATATGATTTTATACCATAATTGCTTTTGTGTTCAGTCTCCAAAAAGCACCCAATCGGTGGCCCGTTAACCCATAAAACAACTGCACTCAAAGCTGAATCACTGGAAAATAGACCTGGAGCATACCCCCAAACTTCCGGTTCTTTGGGTAGTCAGTATCCAATTAATCTAAAAATAAAAGGGCAATTCTATAGCATAACGAATTGTGTTTATAGCTTGGTTTAAAATGTTTTTGCGCTTACAGCTAAGTACTCCTTCAACAACAATACTCAGCTATACAAAGTGTATTGATTTATAAGTCAAAACCATCCCCTCTGCCTCCAAAAATCCAAAATGGCAATCTCAAAGCTTCGAAACAGTCTAGTGTTTAAAGGATCAGCTCAGATTATTTATCCTAAACACGGATGTTAAATTTGTGGCTCTACAAAGATGATGGCTCCTCACTTATGTTTGTTCTTTATTTATCTGATTCCTAAGACCACATTTAAAGTGTTGACACAATGATATAGGTCATAAAAAGGCCACTGTTCAGGTGGTATGCAGACTTTTTTCACAGGACTTGTAGAATAAAAAGCATTGAAAGGTTCCCGAAATTGCCTGCATTTTACGGGCATTTCCTTATAAGAGATGTTTGATTCAACTTGTAGTAATGATGGAGTTTTGTCCATTAGTCCGCAAATTGAGACAAACCTGTCTAAAGATTAAGACAGTAAAAAACTAAACACCCCTGGTCTTAAGTTTGAAGTTTCCTGGTGCTAAAAAGTAAGTCTGATGGCTTTAATTTATAGTTTCCTCTGGCATTCTGACAGTTAAGAGACCCTTAATGGATGTCATCCATCAGAAGGAAGTGTGTGTGTGCATGTATGCAGGCTTGCATGTCTCATCCGGAGAGGCTGACAGCATGCGTGGGCACACATCCTAATCTTAGTGAGGGTAATCAAGGAAAGGTTGAGGGGCATGAAATTCACACCCATTAGTAAATAGAGACCGAATATGGATTGTGACAGAGAATTCTGCCCACACTATTCTTTTTACGGGTTTTGAAAATAGCCATCGGTCACCTGTGAGGAGGTCCAGCTCCTTTGCTGTATCTATGCATAAAACCAGCATGTTAAATACAACTCTGCTAAAGTCACAACTACAATCAGACAGAAATTGATCCACAAAAAAATTAACAGAGGAATTTAAATGATGTAAAAAATGAATTATTTTATTTAATTTAATCGGACCTTTTTTGTTTTTTCTATTTCTTTGTATCAGTTGCTTTCCTTGGTCTTATTTCTTTTGTTATTAACTCGTAACTTGTTGTCTTTACTGTCAATAAATGATCAGTTAAGTAGTATTGTATTTTAGTGAAAAAAAGTTTCATGATCTCAGATTTCAGACAAGGAAGTTGGTAAGTTTTTCTGAATCAAGAACAGTGCTTCATGGTGCTAATCTCCTGTTATTTAAGATCAGCTCTGATTTTTTGCCATGCAAATAAGTAAATCAGAATCTGAATCTCTTTATTGTCATGACAAGTATGAAATGAGTTGCTTTCTTTGTGGTGTTAAAAATAAAGAAAAACTTAAAAATGTATAAAAGATATACTGTATGTTTACTGTATATGTCCAAGGATAAAATAAGAAGATAGTGATATGAATCAAGAATTATATTTATGACAAGAAGTCAACAAAAGGTCCTTCTCTCATTTGCATGAAGTCATTTTAAACAATCTATAATTAAAAAAAACAATTACACAGTCTGTTTTTAAAAGTCTGACAATTTTAACGCTTTCCTTGTCCTTTTTGTAATTTCGCTCATTTGTTTCAGCTGTATAGAAAATACAGGTTTTTTATTTCTTTTAACAAAAAAAGTTCACTTGAATTTATTTTTTTTCTTTGCATGTTCTCTAAATTCTATGACCTAAAGCTGGTTTGCAGCATATAGCAGTGTTCAAATCTAACTCTGAATAAGTAAATATAATATCTGGATAGAAAAGGTGGAAGAAATACAAAAGAATTAGAACCAGTTGAACTTTTACACCAATTTCTGTCATTACTTGCTCATCTTATCATCATTTCCTCACAAACTTGAAGAGATGTTGCACAGCACAAGATGTTGTGAGGAAGTGAGAAGTGTGAAAGTGCTGAGAGCGACAGGAAGAGGAAAAGTTGGAGGAAGTGCCAGACTGTGGCCTGGAGGAACACAACATGCTTGCTTAACATGAAACTCTACCGGGGAGAAATGAGAAATCAGCCTGACATGTTTGACACCTGAGATACTAAAAAGTGGAGAGGTGTAAAATGGTGTAATACAAACCTGACATGAGTTACTGAAGAACCAAGTACATCATACTATTGGGAACGAGCATCTGCATTGTAAAGAGATATACTGCTACTAGAAGTGATGTGTTCAAAATGTTCCCACCTGCTCTGATGGCGAGCCATTTGGGATACACAACGTGGGCTTAATGCCCTAAGACAACTTGGTTCCACACCCTGCCTGCTGGACTCTTGCAGCTTGTCATTCCCCGGCTCTCCCCTCACTTCCTGTCTGTCTACGCTGTGAACTGTCAGATAAAGGCCAAATGCCAAAAAACAATCTTTAAAAAGGAGGCAGCTCTGGGGATCTTCCTCTAATTGCAAAGCCCACAGCTTGAATCTTGCTGCGGGTTCCTTCTTGTGTGTCACTTCTCCTCTGTCTCCTTTCATTTTCTGTCACATTAAATACTGTCCAAAATCACAAGTGTATTCAATCTACAACTGAAGATGATTTTGTTACAATATTAAGACATCTGCCATCAGACCAGGTAAAAAGTGTTGCAGCTTAAGAAGCTAAAAACATGCATGTTGTTGACATATAAGACTGCAAAAATCAAGTGTTGAGGAGTGTTATGCTTTATAAGTGTCTTGAATCTCTTGTAGCTAAATATGTTTATTGCACAAAGCAGATAAGCTTATTCTTATGATAGCATTATTTGATGATAATGCTATCATCAAATGATAGATTTGATTAGATTTTTCAAAGTAAGTCAGTGGCCATGATGCTTTCAGTGCTCTTCAATTTTCCACCCTCTAATGACTCTTGGCACTGCTTTTCTTGGCTGGGTCAAACTGTGAACATCTGGAGAGCCGGAAATAAACTAGTGAGAAATGGTGAAAGAGATGGAGTATATTTGGAGAAATGACATTGCAAAAAGAATAAATACATTTAAAAAAGTATGATGTTGAGGATTCACTGAAGAAAGATGTAGCTTTTATGATACTCCCACTTCAAATCCAATTTAGAGTTGGGAAAATTGCTACTGTAAATGTAATAGAAGCTACAGTGAAGTACTAATGTAAATCAAGTGAATCTATATCTATGTGTAATGCCACTAATTGACAAGTTCAGACTGTGATGCATTTCCATCTGTTTCCTTTCTTTTTATTTTTTTAGCTTCTGTATGTATTTAGTTCTGATTTTCTATGCACATTCGTACATTTCCTTGAGCATCCTCGCACATTGCTTGCCAGCATACAGTGCTAGGCACAGCTGCCAGTTTTTCTTCTTTTTCTCAATGCTTGATGCAACCGATTCACATAATTATTCATTCATTTTCTTTCCTGGAGCTGCTGTGTCAGTGTGCACCTTTTCAGTTCTGAGAAAAAGGATGTTTTTATTTTCATGTTCACAGAGTCAGATCAGGAGTGAAGATTTAAGATTGGTCCCTCCAATCATGTATGAGCAGGCTCTCATACATGTGCTGCGGCTGAGACTATGTCAAGTTCGAGTCAGAGATAGATTCACTTAGGTTCTCTATCTGGTGAAAGCTTCTACTTAGCATATAAAGAAGCTTATCTGCGCACAGTCAAGGGCAATTGAAGGTGAGAACATGGGCATTCAGGTGGGCTTGACAGCCCACGTAGGTTATTGAGTTTCAGTGAATCATAATATCTTTAATGGAAGAGAGAATCAAGACAACGACTCACACGGAGAAGCACACGTCCTTTTCAGCCTGTCTTGTTATGATTGCAACATGGGAGGCATCATGCATTGTAAATGCCTTCAAAATGATGTGGGAAGCAAAACCATGCGTTGACAGCCCTTTAAGTTTTGTGGTGCTCTGTCGACACAAATGTCAAATTGTTTCATTTGTACATTCTTACTCTGGACTTAAGTCCCATCTGAGGCACATAAGCCTGGTCCCCTAAATATCGATGTTTTTTTTATTTGCCTATAGCTATAAACATCCTAAGGCTAAAGAAATGTGGATATCTGTTTTTGTTTTTTCTTTTCTTTTTTTTTTTATCTCCCAGTGAGGCGTGAACAAGTAAGCACCCTCAGGCACTTGGTTTATTTGTTATGAAGAGCAAATAATTGTATGAGATTAAAATTGTTTTAGAAACAAAAGGAAAAAATGCATAAGAAAAACAAAAAGTGTGACAGTTAACATTAATGCTGCAATTCCTGAATTGTCCACTAGAGAGCTCTAGATATCCATATTCGCACAAGGAGCAGATTGTCACCTCAAAATATACAAATAAAAAAAAACTTCAAAACTAGGTTTGATGTTTGTAAATTTCATCATATATTTTTATTAATTGATATTTTATCACTGAATGAGCATCATAATCAAACATATCCTTTTAAACACACATGCAAAAACCGTATAAAATTCACTGTATTGATTAAAAGTTTCCTTGAGCCTTTTATCTGCATCTTTTAAAATTTCTATTTTCAAGGTTGCTCCATTTCATTGCAAACCACAGCACATTTACAACACGAAGAAAGGCAAGTTTTCCCTCAATCTTCTGACGAACATATGCAATGCTTTCAGATAATTTTGGACAAAGGGAAGACATTTATATTCATTAAAGAACATGCAAATAAGCTCTACCCATGAATGTGACTTGTTTTTTAAAAATACTGATACTGTGACAAAAATAAAGAATAAAAATAAAAAGGTGAAGTGAAACTAGACAGATGTCTCCTCAAAGTAATGATAAAAATCTCTCAGCTCCCCAAAAACAAGCTTGAAAGCAAAATATTTCTCTAGTAAAACATTTGCATTAAAATTTACATTTTTTGTTTTTATAATTTTTGAATATTTCAGAAAACCCAAACAACAGGCACTAATCTGACATCAAAATTGGACAATGAGTATCTCAACAGCACACATCTGGTAGAGTATCTGGAAATATTCATTAACCATTATGTCTAAGTTATGAATGTCAAAAATATGTGATGTCTCATGTGACACTTTTGGCCATTTTCACCCCTTACACACATTAGATATCTGCAAAGCTAAAATTACATTGTTTGTCTCACAAACAGTCATTTCGACGTTTATGTAAATCTTTCAGCAGATCTTTCACTGCTGCTGTCCTTCTTCCCCAGGAAAAAAAGAAACACCTGTTTGACACTAGCCTTCCCCGTTCTAGTAATAAAACAGTAAAGCAGTGGGTCCAAAAGACTGTTGAGGCTTGTGACAGCTGTGCCGATCTTGTAAGTATAGAGGAGCCATTGGGAACCCTTGCAATCAGTCATCAGTATGCGTATGAGCATTATGACATGGATAGGTCCGAAGCAGATCAAAATACATAGCAGAACCAAGGTCAGTAGCTTTGAAATGCATGCACGCTCCTCTTCCTTTGTGGCCTGGTTGGATTTAATTGCCAGACAAGTCCCCCAGGTGGTATAAACAACGAGGAGGACTGGAATAAGAAATCCCAAAAAGAAGCGTGCTATTGTGGTACGAACCAGGTTTTCTGACAGTGGGATGAAGATGTCAAAACACAATGAAACCGTCTTGCTTTCATAGTATGAGTCCCCCCAGGTGATGGTGGTGGCATTGAAGCTCATCACCAACACCCAGATGGCAATGCAGACCACTACTGCAGTGCTGACCTTCCTCAAAGATGTGTACTTTAAGGGATGAACCACAGCCAAGTAGCGATTAACAGCAATGCAACACAGGAGAGCCTCACTGGTGTAAAAGTTGGTGTAGAGAGAGTATATTGAGATCATACAAATGTAGCCACCGTGGATCCAAGCCCCTCTCCACAGGAAGTCCAGCCAAAATGAAAGACCGGCCGTAAAGGTTAGGTCAGACAGAGCCAAGTTGAACAGATACACACCAAGATCGTTTTTTTGTTTGATGTGCTGCCAGGACACGTAGAGAGAGAAGGTGTTCAATGGGATGGCGGTGATAATTACAGCCAGGTAGTAGAACAGAAACACTCTTCTCCTGGATGAACTGTCACCTGTGTAACAATCTGAAAAGTTGGTTCCCAGGGTTAAGTTTTCCATCGCAGACGTTGCGTTTGGATATCAATACCTAGAAAAGAATAGAAGATAACAGGAAGGAATACAATGTTTTATTAGAGTACTACTGAAACTTTTAAAGAATGAGATGCAAACTATTTCAAACATGTAAGTTTTAAAGACTGAGAATGAGTCTCTATGATGTTGTTTTATGTCCAGTCATTTAAGTGGCGTAATGCTACATAATCTGATCAGTAGTAGGACATTCCACCAGGTGTTTTTTTTAAAGATCTGTTCAAACTTTTTCATATGTGAAGAAATCATTTGGAATTGCCAAGCAAACTATTTAAAGGTGGTTTGTCAAATGTTTTGATGACATTAGCACAAAATAAAAAAAAATTATTCCTGCAATTCCTAACAGTTTTAATAAGTATAACACCAAGAAAAGTAAACGATCATGACTTATTTTAACTACTCACAGCAATAATAGCATGACTGATGACTATAATCATTATTTTACTTTTTAGACCATTAGATATGGTGCTGTATTGGTAGTAGTTGTGTTCTATTTCTTCTTATCATTATTATTGGCATATAATATGATATTATATTGTATTGTATCTAGTTATATTGGATTAAATTATCCCTCTTCCATCTAACTAGTAAGGTTCTCTCTTGGCATACTTAATGTTTTACAGTGTGGAAATAACTGCTCCTCCACAGTTAGCCCGTTGTCCCAATGAGTTCCCCAGGCTTCAGTGCTTGGTCCTCTCCTGTTCATCCTCTACATCCTCCCTCTCGGTCAGATCATCCATCATCATGGTCTCCATTTTTCCCTTTTACACTGATGACATTCAACTTTACAAATCCACTTAATCTGTCAATCCTCAAACCCATATTACTCTAACAAACTGTCTCACCAATATTAGTCACTGGATGCAATTTTCTCAAGCTCAACAGCAGCAAATCGGGCTTTCTCATCGTTGGCCCTGATTCCCTCACCTCCACTATCAAAGATTTGTGCCTTTCATTTGATAATTCCATTCTGTAACCCTCATCCCACTGCTGCAACCTTGGAGTCATCTTTGACACCAAACTCACTGTCTTGCATAACTGTTCTTTTATCTTTTAATGTGTACAACTACTTTGAGTTTTATGAAAAGTTCTTATTTTCATCATTATTATTATTATTATTATTATTATTATATCAGATTAGATTACATGGATGAGCATTTAATTTGCACTTACAAGACGTTCTTCACATTATTTGTATCAGAAATCATACACACAACTTTGTCCACAATGTTTGTTTTGTTATTGCTTCAACTGATAATCCAATATTCAAACTTATTTTATCCAAGGCAGCATCCAATGTTTGCCTTTTTGCCCAAAAACATTATCTCCACAAGTTATCTTGTTGCTTCCTATCATCTCTGATGTAGTGCTTCTCTCAGACGTAAGGTTAACAACGACAAAAAACACAACTCATCCTATTTTTGCAAGCACAAAGACTGTTTGATCTCATGTAACTGTCTAAATTCAGTTTCAAGTGTAATAGCCTGGACACCAATGATTTGTCTAAAATAATAATGATTACAGACTCAAGTGTTATGTTTAAGTCATTAACACATCAAGTACTTTAGAGGGAGTCAAAACTACATACTTACTCTTTATTTTGCAGCATTTTCTCCTGATACTCAGTCCTTAAAAATCATTCTTATCAAATAAAAAAACATTTAAAATTGATGCAGAGTTATTTCATCTGGCCGTCTCTTTCTCTGTTTCTTCATCATTGTGCTTTAACAGGGAGGGTCACCAGCTTCCTCCTTGTGGTCCCTGACTACTGTGCCATCCACTGGGTGACAGGCCATGACAAAACAAACTAGCAGAAGGCAGATTTAATTTGCTTTCAGGATGAGACTGTGTTTTAATGTTTGCCATGTCAATACAGACTCGCACTCAGGAAAAGGTGAAGCAAATTATTGCCTGATAAAAACACATTTGAGCAACTGTTTCCATAGCACAATGTGTTTGGTTGCTATGAATAAGTTCATCTGCTCCTTAATGACAGGTTTGTGTATTTCTTTAACTGTGTCGCAAAACTTACATGCTCATTACATTTATGACAAAGTCAATAAAAGATGCTGCATTTGTCCCCTGAGTCCATGACCCTCCCCACTCGCACACACACACAAAAGAAAAAACAAAGAAAAGAGAGAATAACGAATTTCATCATCAAGTAGTGCACCAAGTCATTCTTTAAAGAAGATTTCTCTAAAAAAAACATATACAAGCAGGTATTTGTGAGTATTATGATAAAAATATGAACAGGTTATTCAAAAGTTGATCTAAAAACTCAACAATGCAAAAGGAATCAAACAATGTTACTTCTACTCTACAGCCGGCGCATGTGAAATAAATATTATACATTAAGTTTGACAAAATATTTGCATGAAAAGACCATTTTTACACAGTGACAGTACGGATACATGTACATGTACACATTCAAAGTGATGCATAGGTGTGTACAAAAGCTTGCTAGTGTTTTATATTTCCACCTCTTAAACAGCACAACCTTACAAAGTATTTTGATTTACATTTAATTTGCAATAACAGTTCAGGAAACTGTCTGAATTTCTGAGCCCTTCCCCCTTGTGAAAACCTCAGTCCCTCTCTTCGCAACTTCCCATAACTCTCTCCTGGCACTGTCACTGATCAAACAGTATATTATAGGATCCAATGTACAGTTCAGAGTCGTGAGGACTACTGTGCCCAGGTACGGATCTTTAAGCTTCTTGGCCCATTCGCAGTTCCCAGGCTCCAGGATGGCCCTGAGCAGCATGACAGTCTGGTAGGGCACAAAGGACACTAGGTAGGTTAGAAAGAGGAAGAGCAGCAGCCGTCCCACTTTCCTGCGTTCTTCTGTCTGGATGGAGGGGCTCTGTTTGAGTGAATGCATGATCTGCTGGAAGCAAAAAGCCATGATGAAGGCTGGCACCAGGAAGCCCAGGCTGAAGCGAGTCAGAGAGACAATGGCATCTTCTTGTCTCATGGGTGTTTGCTGCTCACACAAGAGTCTTGAAGCTTGCAGTGCCCCCATGTGGTAAACTAGGATAATGTGGAGGAAAATCTCCAGAATCCAAACAGCAGTGCTCACAGTCAGTGCCACGCTCAACTTTCTGATCTGGTGAAAGTAGAGAGGATAGACCACTGCTAGATAGCGATCTACAGAGATGCAGCAAAGGAGACCCGAGCCAACGTAAAAGCTGTTGTACATGATCAAATTCACGGCAATACAGACGCCCTCACTTACATTCCCCTGCAGCGCAAGTTCAATCCAAACAGGCAGAGAAAATGTGTAGAGTAGATCTGAAATTGAAAGGCTGATGAGGTAGACTGCCATGCTGTTCCCTTTCATCATCAGCCTCCAGGCTACAAGCAAAGTCAAGCAATTGGCTGGACAACTCACAATAAAAAATAAGGAATAGAAAGCTGCACACGTTGGATGTTCCACTGTGGAATCAATTCCGCATGTCTGGTTCATTTTAACACAACGAGGTTCAGTCCTGACTGTGAACTGAAAGCTCTCAGTTGTGGAATAATATAAGCTCCACAATGCAAATCACTAAGCAGGAAAGACATGGTTATAGTGTCAAGCAAGTTCAATGCTAAAAATACTTCAGCTATACTTCAGCTTTCTGTTTTGAATTTTTAGAAACAAACAAACAAACAAAAAAAAAGAAGAAAAAAGTCAAGTTTTTCTGATTTTTCATAAAAGATCACATTCTATAAGACTTTTATTCAGCTAGGTATTTCGGTCAGAGAAAACATTTATATACACTTAAATTGAAGTAGATTAGTATTTGTTTAATTTTATTAATAATTCTTCTAACAAAGAAGATATTTTTAAATCAGGAAAAAGAACATTTTGCTTTCCAGGAACAACATGTTGCCGATCATGCATGTCATATCATCCAAGTTCCTGTTACTGTGTTGATCACAAGCTAAGCCAAGCCAACTTTATTTATGAAGCACTTTACAACTAAACAGCCACTGAACAAAGGGCTGAACATAAAAGCATAAAAAAAGACACACATGAAAACATATTTTAAAAAAAACCAGACTAAAAGAGCTGTAAAAATAGTAAAAAGTTAACACAGTTAGACTTAAAAACAAGTAAAGAGACTTTAAAATTAACCCTAAAAAGAACAGGCAACCAGTGCAATGAGGCTAAAACAGGTAAAATCGGCTCTCTCCTTGATGCTCTGCAGGTGTTCGAGGTGTGTTGGTGGTTAGAAACAACTATATAGCCGCACATAGCTGCCGCCAACCAATGTCTGAAACAAACGTTGTATCGCAGAGTTAATAACGAACTCAGCACCGCCCCTCAGCAGAGATTAGTCGTAGCAACATAAACGACGCATAGAAGTATAAGACCGCGACACATCAAGACGTTTGGAACGGATGGACACATTTACATCCATCAGGGAGCATTAATGGGCCTTTACTTCCAGATTTTGTAAACAGCAGGCTTACAAAACTGCGCCAGAGGACCCAAGGTGAAGGGAAAGGACCCACCCATGCAGGATTAAAAACTATTCCTTCTGTTTTCTTTTAGTTAAAATGAAGAAGGTTTAGGGCCATCCAGGCTTTGACCTTTTTTAAGACAGAGTAAAAGTTTTCCAAGGAATAAAAAGTCCTTATGTTTCAGGGGGACATAGACCTGACTGTCACAAGCGGAAAAAAGCAAGGCCCCAGAATACACCGCTGGGGCACCCCACATGTCAAAGGGGGATGACTGGAAATAGACCAGTTTAACCGAAAATGTCCTCTCAGACAAGTAGGACCTGAACCATTTCAGGGCAGTCCAGTGTACGCCAACACACTGGTCCAGACGTGTCATTAAAATGTTGTGATCCACTGTATCAAAGGCTGCTGTCAAATCCAATGAAACCAGAATCACATGCTTACCAGAATCTGTAGTTAGAATAATATCATGAAAAATCCTCAATAAAGGTAGTGCTATGAAGAGGCTTTAAACCAGACTGAGAGACCTCAAAAACATTATTAACCTCTTAAACTCCTTTATACGTGTGCAAACGATCCTCTTTAAAATTTTAGAAATGAAATGAAGTTTTCAGATTGGTTCAAATTACACAGAACGGTGGGATCGAGGCTCAGTTATTTGAGCAGTGGTTGGACTGCTGCATGCTTAAAATCTTCAGGAACCTGACCAAAGAACAGGCTGCTGTTGACAACAGCAAGAACCAATGGTCCTAAAGTGGAAAAAGATCTTTAAAAAATCTGGGTGGGACAGCATCTGTAAGGGAACCAGAGGGCTTCAGATGACCAACAGTCTGACATAAAATATTCTAAGAAGCTGTCACATGCTTCATCTGAGGGGTCAATACCAACAGTCTGAGGGGCATTAAGGACATGTTCTATAGTTTTAAATAAATCCTGAGGCTTTGATATGACAGATAACTCCTTCTTGCATAACTCAGTGTACTTTGATACTGACGCCTAAATTTGGCAGGACACCTCAAGTTTGTCCTTCTTCCATTTTTGTTAAGCTCTTCTGCACTGGCGTTTTCATCCAAGTGTGAATTGTTTCATCCAAGCACGACTCAGTTTTACTTCTAGCCAGTCGAGGTTTTAGAGGAGCCACAATATTTAAAACCAAGAGCTGAGTTTATCTGTATCCTGTCTCTCAGGAAGGACATAATCTGTGAGAAATTCACAGGGAGTGCTGTTAGTTCAGCTGTGTTTCATTAAGCTGAAACACAGCATTGTGCTGCTGACACAACCCAGGCACAAGTGGCCTGCTACAGTAATACACCGAGCTGCCATAACAATGTGTCTCTCATTTACATTTACCCCAACATCTGTTGACACTACAAAGCTGATCCGCCGATGGGAGGAGGGGGCCTTCAGCCCTTCAGTCTCAGATGTAGTGATCAAAGTTCACCTTATAAAGGCTTGTTTGAGTTGATGGAGCTTCATTTCAGACTGAAAGTATAAAGTATCCTGAATTCAGCAAAATGCTGCATGTTTGCCTACTACATGTCCAAAGTATTTGTTGGATTATTTGTGATTCAACAGATTTTCTGTTGTAGTTTCTAACAAAAACTTAAAGTACTCAGTATGTGTGAAATGGAGGTAAAGGCTAATTTGCAGTTTGGTTCAGGCTCCCTCTAAAGGCCATTTATTTACCACTTAACTGACAACTCTGAAGGGCTGTTTTAACTAAACTTGTGACTGAGTGATCCTGTTTTTTTTCTCGTATGTCATGTCATCTTATTTTCCATGTAAGTGTGGTTAGATCTGTTGAACTAACACTGTTCAGGCGTGGAAATGCATTTCTTGCAGTCACGCATCTTCTCCGTGTGCAATCATTTTGAATTTTAAATAATTGCATTTATATTTTAACTTGCTGTATTGTTTGTGTCTTGATTGAAAACAGGAAATGCATGTTATTTTATACTTTGCATGATTCCAGCATGACTCCCACATATTTGCGTGCTCTCCTAATGCATGCTTGGATTCTCTCTGGATTCGATCCAGGGTGTGTCCAGCTCTCACCTAGTAGCAGCTGGTAGGCTCCACGCCTCCCATGACCCTGAAACAGAATAAGTGGGTATAGACAATGGATTAATTTGGGGTGACTTACATTTTATGATACCCAGGTGTAAGAGAGAATAATAATTAGGGTTAGTTCCCAATCTAGAGTGAATTTAATTTTATGACACCCCAGGTGTAAGAGAGGGGGATTTGAAACCAGAATCATATGAAGTGGTGTGTGGATTAGGTTGTATTGAACCAGAATGAGTGTTTTTCTGCTGCTGAAAATTTCTCCGAAGCAGCTTTTAAAGAGGAAAAATGATTGAGACCAATCTTATCAGTGGAAGACCTGTTTCTGTTGAAAGCCCTGAAAATAAAATTTTTGGTGGTGAATAAGAGCTGCTTTTACCAGTTGGGTTATTTCCTGAGAGATAGTTTGCAGACGTGTTTTATCAGAAACAGAAGTTTCACTTTAACCAGTTTGGTGATAGGTTCTTTGATATCACCAAGAGTATGCAGTCTAGTTTTACAAAAATCTAATTTAACATTCTGTAATGTTGGTTAAACCAAAAAAAGATTAAAAAACTGTGACACTGAGTCTAAAAAAATTACCAGACATATTATAGAAAAGTGGACTATTGAAGGAATGAAGGAATTTCTTTTGTGTTTTATCAGATCATTAAAAAAAATCACTTGAATTCATTTTTGGTGTTTTCTACAAAATACAAAACCTATATTCATTATATAGATGCCTTACTTTTTATGTAGCTTAAATGTTAAACTCTGTATTAGTGTGAAATTTAAAAGATTGTTAGGGGTGATTTTAAAAACATCTACCACTCTAAGACATATCTACAGTGAAAAAGCGTTGCTTTAAAATCTACCTGGTATACATTAAAGGAATTACCCTTGATGTATTTCATCATCAGAATCATTAGAAAAGTTTTACTTGAACCACATTTGATGATACAAGTGTTTATTGGTCAACATTAACTTGACTGCATGCTCTTTGTATTATCAAAGAACCTATCACCAAACTGGTTAAAGTGAAAATTTTTAGTGCTCAAATAAATACATGACAGATATTCCCTCACTTAAAATCCAATTTTTGATAGTATGTCTGGTACACTTTTTAGACTCAGTGTTACAGTTTTAAAATCTTTTTTTGATTTAGCCAAGATTAGAGAAAGCAGATTTTTGTAAAACTAGACTGCATACTCATTTTATTATCAAACATTTTTCACCTAACTGTTTAAAGTGAAACTTGTAGTGTTTCTGATAAAACATGTCTGCAAACTTTATCTCTCAGGAAATAACCCAGCTGGTAAAAGAAGCTCTTATTCACCACCAAAAGTTAAATTTTCAGGGCTCTGACAGAAACAGGTCAGGGGGGTCAAAAAGGGTCATAAATCACTCGTTTGACATAAGGTGCCCTATATAACTCTTTATTTCTATTTCTGATCTGTTACTCTAAGTGAACCCAGGAAGTTCTGTTACAACATAACTCAAATTAAAAGATAATTAAATGTAGTCATTACTGTCAATGGATATACATAGTAAAAAGGTCAGTTATCTTGTCCATTTGCAATAATTTGTTAAATCACTTATTTTACATAAGGTGCCCAACATAACTTTTGAAACTAGAAAAGCACTCGGAGAGCGCAGACCTCCACCAAGCTCTATTGACTGCAATGTTGACGAAAATTTCAACGTGATCCAGAATCCCTACTCCGGATTTTCACCAAAATCTAACTGATTATTCCTTGCATCATTCCCAAGCTATCCTGAAAGTTTAATCAAAATCTGTCCATAACTTTTTGAGTTATCTTGTACACTGACAGACAGACAAACAAACAAAGGCCGGCAAAAACATATCCTCCTTGGCGGAGGTAATAAAGCCAGAAATTTACATGGACCACCAGCAGGTGGGACATTCAACAGCAATATTGTGATTTTGTTTCCTGTTTTGCCCCATGTAAGGGAGGCCAAGGCATAACATGGAAATGACACCTTCCTCAATTCTCAAGCAGCCTATAATAAGTCAAGTTTTACAGTTAACACATTGCATTTATTCAAGTATTTCATGTCAATAGAAAGTAGTTGAAAGAAAAAACAGCTATTATTTTCAGGGTGGGACAAGGCCATAACAAGAAAAAGAAATAGAAAATACAAGTTAATGACTTCCTTAACTAACCAAAAACAGGAGCAAATAGAATAAACAAAACAGGCAGTCAGCCCCTCCCAATGGGGCCGGTTGAGAGAGGAGGGAGAAGCAGTCTGAGCCAAAACTCCAGGACATTATACCAAACGACTTCCCACCAGCATCCAATCCACAACACAGAAATGAACCAAGCAAATACAAAGAGCCTCCATAGAATCTGCTTAAATGTGTATTGGCATAAAAGAACAACACAGTACAATGGGGAATACTTTTGCTCCACCCCATTTGGCTTTGAATCAGCCATTGTTAAGCTAACTTTATCAGCACAGAGGTGTGAAATTGCAAATGGAAAAATGCACCACACCTTGCCTAAAAGACAACTATTTAAATTAATGAAGGTTACTCACATTTTTTATCTTCAGCTATGTAATAACTAAACAAAATTCTACGTAGAAAAAAAACCTTTAATATCTAAAAATCTGTTTTCTTAAGAAAAACCTGCATATACCTGTTTCCAGCCCTCATAACCATAATGTGAGATTGAGAAGAATGTGGGCAAAGATTGAAATGCTTATGTAGAGTAACTGCTAGCTCATCTCTAGCTCATCTTTTTGTGGTAGAAAACTCCTGATGTTCCATCATCAGTGTACTTAATGCAAACCCCAAATGTCAGGGTTAGGAAAATGAATAGCAACCTCCTGATGGTCTGCCTGATTATGAGAATGTACACAGCGAAAGTGTTTCCCTCATTCCTGCATTGGCCTTTCAACAGAAACCCAAAAAAGATTGCTGTCAACAGAAATAAGACAAAAATATATATGAGCAAAAATCATTAATATCTGAAAGAAGCTCATGAACTGAAAATATATTTTGCAAGTTGAATGGAATATGAAGTTGAAACAGAGAATGCAGAATAGAAACTCATAAAGCAACTGTGATAAACCTTCAAAACAGATAATATATGAAAAAAGTTGTAGTAAAAGAGTATTTTTCAATTTTAAATAAAATTTAAAACAAGGTTAACTATTCAGTCATGCATTTTTCATATGTACACAAATACAATAAAATAGAAAACAACTAAAAGCAAATTTTCCCACATTTGATCAAACTGAAACACGCCATATAGTGGAAACATCTCTGGGTAAAGACATTGTGCTCCTTGCTCAAGCAGAGAGATGAGCTATTAATCATGTTGTTTCTTACATACAAAAGCAGTCTCGGAGTGTTATATCATTAAATTAAATTAGTGTTGGTTAGCAATGTCGTGGCAGGCCTTTGTGCTGCATATTGGTCTACATATTCCTCAGGACACATTTCTAAGTAGAAGTTATATCTTCCTCTTTAAAGGATTAGTTTAAGAATCAGCTCAGTTTAGCTCCAAACATCCCTCTTGCATCTGGTTGGGTTTCTGCAATTGACTTTGAATTAAACCAATTCCAACATGCATTTTCCTCTGGGACTTGCCTTCATCCATGTCTCTGAAACCGGCTCAACAAGTCAGAGCAGCCAGAATCAAACTCATTTGGGATGTTGCAAGTTCTGGCTCATGCTTTTACTATTTGGTAATGCCTTGGTGTTGCCCTCAGTAATTTAAATACTTGAGCTAAAGGTGGAATTTAAAAATGTGCTTGCAGATTTTCTTTCCATCCTTCTTGTTTTTTCTCGGCCTGATAATGTTTGTGTGTATGGGACTGAGGAGAAATGCTGTGTATCCACCAGTACAAGGCAGATGGAGAGGCTTAGCTGTTGCTTACACTGAGTAATGTAGACACATGAATGGGTTCAAGTTCAAGAATTTTCTTTGTCCCTGAAGGGAAACTTTGTATACAGACAGGCCCTGCAGACATATAACACTGATAAATACAAAAACACCCACCCACATGAATTACACATAAAACCATCAAACCCGACATCTGGTAAAATCAACACTAAAATCATTAAGAAAGCAAGAACCTACTGTACAAAACCAAATAAAACATTATCTTTCATACTTAAAATATCCAGAGTAAAAACACTAAAGTAAGAAAAACATCTACAAACACATCATTCAGTAAAATCCAGTCCTTCTGCTTCCTTTAACACAATCACTGTAGTGTAAAACAACATGTCTTATTTCTAATGCTGCTGCCCTCAATGATGGATACTTGATTGGTTTGTGTTGACCCTTTAAACTTAGTTGCTAATCCTGTTCAGCATCTTTTTCAACACCTTTTGTTATACTGGAGGAAATGTTCCTTTTATTCTGAGAGTAGTCAATACATGAAAAGAACGAAAAAAGTCAGACCTGTGAGAGCTGCAGGTCCAAATGTGGTGACGGTTTGTTAAACAGGATGGGGTGGAGCTTACAGGAAGGGCCAATTTCAAACAGTATTGCCAACTTTGTGACTTGTCGCAATATTTTGCATCTTTTACACTTTTTTCCCCCAAAAAAGTGACTACTGACAAATCTAGCAACTTTTCCTGGAATTATTGGAGATTTCTGAGATTTATGAAGACCTGCATAAAAACATGAATGTTTTGGTGTTTTCTTTGAAAGCAGAGAGTTCTGCTGACCCGAGTCCTGCTGCGGGTATTCCATGTCTGAAAAGCATAGTGATTGGGCTTTTCTTTCTGGACCACTCAGGTAAAAATGTCAGCGACAGAGAAGTATTGATAAAGTAAAGCAACATTAGCATGACTGTGAGTTGCTGTCAGCTGACTTTGAACAGCAAATACAAAAAGAGTACAAAGCATCAAGCATGTAAACGTATGCATGGTAGCCATTTTCTTTTATTTGAGTCTCTACATGAAGGTAAAACAAAAGGAAATTCAGAAGTTACACCATCACACAGATTATGCATTTTAAGAAGTTGATATCAGCAGAGCAATGACATAATAAAAAGGGTCAAACACATAAATGCCCACAAGCACATGATTTATGCTGTTACAGAAATACTGAGTATACTTCCATTTCCTTTGTTTGTACATTACTAGCATGATCTGTTTGCCTCCATTTGCACCGCATCATAAATCAAACATGGTAATGCTGTTTAATTATGTAGCAGTGTCAATTATTTTGTTAATCTGAAAAGCATGTAAGAGCTCTTGGGAAGTGAGTAGTGAAGTGGAATCATCAGTAACTGGAAGCACATCCTGCAAAGTTGCATTAGTTGTAAACAGGATGATACACCCATGATTTCAACTGGTCTGGTCATAATTTCATTTGCTCAATTTGTCAATATGCATTCAGTTTATATAATATACAAGTGCCTTTTATAACTATACAAAGTTTTCATTTTGCATGAGTAAAAAACACAAAATCTAATGTACATGAATAATATACACAGCAAAAAGACACAAAAGCCTAATTGGGCTAACTGAAATCCTTAAAATGTTATATTTTTATGTATGAAGTTTAAAGACTACAAAATTGTCACACAGGACGAGATATGACTTTTTAAAAGTGGTAGTCAAAATAACAGAAAAAACATATTCAGATTACTCAAACATAAAGTACATTGGGTATTTGTCTTCATAATGCATATGGGTAAATAATTGTAGGCTTCATGAGATAAAAACATTTAGCCATGCACAGAAAAAAATCACAGGCATGCAGATCCGGTCAAGGCATCTTGAACTTTAACACTTCTTGTAAAGTATGAGCTTGTGGTGGAGCTGAGGCTCAAAGTTGATGTCCTGTTCAGACTCAACTGCTTGTGAAGTTCTATAACCTTTTTCCGGAAATTTTTCCCCACAATGACATAGAGAATAGGGTTGAGAACACTGTTGAAGAAGGCTAGGTAGACAAAAATCTGTTGGCAGATGTACCACAGCTGGTGAAAGATACACTTGTCTACAACACCAGCCCGAATGAACATTTCCATGATCTTAAACAGATGAAACGGCACCCAGCAGATCAGGAACGCCAGGAGGACTACCAAGACCAGAGTGGTGGCCCTATTGTCAGTTTTCTGAATATTGACACCTTCTGTCAGCCTGTTTCTCAGAGCTTTGATAATTTTTAGAGTGCAAAAGGATATGATAAAAATAGGGATGATGAAGGAGAAGATGGAGATCATCGAATCACACAACAGATTGATATTAAGAGATGGATATTTAAGAATGCAGGTTTCTCGGGTGGAATTCGGATATTTTTTTATTCCTCTATAGACAAGTGTAGGAACACTCAAAAGAAAGCCCAGCATCCATACTAATATACATCCTACTTTGGCATATAAAGTCCGCCGGAGTTTCTCTTGTGTCAGCGGGTGCACCAGCGCCAAATAACGATCCATGCTAACCAGAACCAGGAAGTAGATGCTGCAGTACACATTCAGATAAATACCCATATTGACAGCTTTGCACAGGAATTCACCAAAAGGCCAGTCATACATTTTGGAAATATAGACTGCCCAGAAAGGCAAACAGGACACCAGAAGGAGGTCTGCGGCAGCCAGGTTGCTCAGGTAGATCTCAGGAATATTGCAGGGCTTCTTATGGAGGCAGAAAACCATCAACACAAACAGATTCAGGACGATTCCCATCACCGCAATGACTAGGACATAAACTGGAACCACAGAGAAGGTCCAGTTGTCTGGTTTAATGATGCACCCAGTATCACTTGTTTCATTTTGTTCTCCAGCCACAGAGCTGAAGTTGACAGGAATGCTGCAGAGAAACAGAGGGAGGTAAATCGGAAATTACTAAAACAAAGCAAAAGTTTACACTTATCTCAAAACATTACATGAAATACCAAGAAACCGTGATTCATGTAAATTAATTAGATATTCAAGATTATATGTTTTTTACAGTCTTTTTTAAGAGAATATCACTGACAAAAGTCTGTGGTAAAATGTGCTATAGTATTTATGTTTACGTGAGCATCAATAATGCTATTCCTTTATATTATGAAGCAGTTAAACAACAACAAAAACACACAAAACTAATGGAGTAAACTGAACTGAATAAGATTCAGATTTTCAGTAAACTCTTGTTTGTAATGTTTAAAAAATCAAGTTTTTTGCTCCCCCACATCCCCCCTCTATTTCTGTCCTGCTATTTTGAGCTAGTATAGAAAGTATAGAAAAAAAGATAACATTTTTTGATGGGGATAAACAATATTTTAAAAAGAGATTCCATCTCTCAGATGAAAAAAAAAATCTCATAGTTATGACGTAACTTTCTCATAATAATAAGATAGTATCTCTCTCTATGAGGTAGAGATACTATCTGATAATAATTATGAGAGAGTAAAATCATAATCATGAGATACAAGGTTTCCTTTTTTTTCCTTCTGAGTGGCAGAAATGGGCTTCCATACATAGCTTTGCAAACCAAAAACACATACAACATAAAACATACTAGTATAACATCATTGTGTCAGGAGGTGGCAGCTTATTATTACAGTAAGGGAGTCTAAAGATGACGTTAGTGCCCTGTTGATATAAGAAGTATCTGAACTGTCAATGTTTAATTCTTTGTGTCAGTCATATAGTTTTACTTGATAATTTATTTATCAAATGGTTATCTTGTTAATGCAATACTGTTAACATAACAGCCATTAAATTCAGTGCCATTGCAATCAGTTACTGCATGTTGTTTCCCACTGCCAAATTTGCTTTTTTAGCATATTACAGACAATATTTTTGTATCAGCAAATCATAACAAAATTTCTGATATTGTTTTAAAGTGCCAATATAATGTCAAAAGCAGCTGCATAGACTGATCATTGTTCTCAATAAGACTTCAACAGCCATTTCCAGATGTTTGCAAGCACATTGTGAGTTTTAACATTGCACACATGCATATTGTAATTCACAGGGAGGGTTATATAAAGAATAATATCATTTAAGTTTGTGGTTGAGGATATAAGCAGCTGCTTAAAAGATTTCTCTTAGCTATGAAGCAATGCTGGAAATATCTTTACTTGTATTGGTAGAATCGTTTAGCAGACTGTTTTGAGACCAAGTCTCACTGAAGATAATTATTGGTGCATAGTGCTGAAAACTGTTTAGTAACAGTTGGCCCTTGCTGAGTTTTTAATAATACAGAATGAAGGCAAAAGATAGAAAAGTACACCATGAAAGCTTACACATACCTTGTGGGTGAACCCATTCCTCCTTCCTCACATGAAAAAAAAGGAAGAAAACAGTCAACCATGAAGCAACTCTTCCAGTACCTGTCAAACCCGTCTTCTCTTCCACTCCGACTTGCTTTCTTAAAGAAGAAAGTAAAGTGATATTAAATAAATAGCAGAAGTATCTAAGAATATCTGATTACACTCCTGTTCCCACCCCTTTCCTCATATTGCCCCTCCTCTATTTTTCCTCTACCAGTTCTGCGTGACTGCAAGAACATCAGTTAGTGCCTGAGGCACACAATGGGGCAGGTCACAGTCTGGATGCACTCTTTTCTTCAAACTCTTGAAAAAAAATGTCCTTGAAAATATATGATCAGTTTTAACTTCAAAGTGAAAATAATTTCTGATTTGCAGTGTGTTAAAAATTTAAACACACTACAAATGAATCCTGCATCTGCTGTTTAATAAAGATCATACCAAATCAAACAACTTTTATGAAAGAATTAAAAGGATAATTAACTAATATGAAACTCCGTACCGTACCGTCCTCTTCCGCTTATCCGGGGTCGGGTCGCTGGGGCAGCAGCCTAAGCAGGGAAGCCCAGACGTCCCTCTCCACGGCCACATCCGCCAACTCATCCGGGGGGATCCCGAGGCGTTCCCAGGCCAGCCGAGAGATATAATCCCACCCCGATGTCTCCTCCCGGTGGGACGTGCCCAGAACACCTCCCGAGGGAGGCGTCCAGGGGGCATCCTGACCAGATGCCCAAACCATCTCATCTGGCTCCTCTCGATACATTTGACCCGATTGAATCTATTGTCCAGCCCATCAGAAATGCTCTCTGTGGAAGGGTATCTGTTGGGAAGCCATTCTTTCTGAAAGGAAATAATAAGGATGTTTTGAAAAACGACACAAGAACTGGGCTGAAAATCAGCAGAAACGTTTTTAAGCAATAAACCGTCCCCAGAGTCCATCAACATTACTGTAGCAGTGTGGGATCCTCTTTAGAGAGACTCATACAAAACGCAGCCAGCTGACAAAGAAAAGCTTTGGAAAGTCTTTTAAGAAACCTGGAGAACTATTCCCGAAGTCTTCTTAAGGTAATAGCAAGATAATTTTTCTTACAGAGTTCAGACTGAGTCAAACAACTACTGATTTTCAAGCTATTTATAAGAGTAGAAAATCTGTTTCTGCCTTTAGCAATATATTTCAATTGGTTTTTGTGCATGTTCCGTTAAATTTCTGCATCTATTTGTTGCTTTTGTGGCAACAAAGACGAGGTGGCTGATGAAAACACATGGCTCAAAAAGAGGTGCATATTGTCGACAAGCTAAAATATTGAGAAAGAATTCGATTTTTTTTCTCTTTCACAACTGTAGTGGCTGGCCTTTCCAGTCCCTAATACATTTAAGTGTATTTAAAGAGGAGATGATGCAACACGGTGGGGAACATGTCCCTTTCTCAACTTCTCTGAGGCACTATTTAACTTTTTTTCAGTAAAATTGAAATGTTTAGCAAACATGAACATTTTTATTAGGCTTTTACACAGCGTCCAAGCTCCCTGAGAAGTGTGGTGTAATACAAATAAAAACAGTCCATGCTGCAAAAGCATTCCTCAAAATGTCTGATGTGAATCACACCTTGGAATAAGGTTGAAGGAGAAAGATGTCAGCAAACTATGAGCATGTTTAAGTGTGTATGTGCGCTTTATCTCTCTTTGTGTATTTATGTGTGTCTGTGTATTGGGGATTCCCACAGAGTAAACTGTTCCAGCTCACACATCCTGCCAACAATATCCTGCAAGCCTTGTTCCACTAGATATAAGCTGACCCAGATGTTTGACTTGGTTCTGCATAGGAAACTTCTTGAAAAGAGGAAGGCGCGCGGAGGAGAGAAAAGAGAAAGACAGAATGAAAAGAGGGTGTAAGGGGAAGATAGTGCCTGTTTGTGTACATTACTGTGCATGTTTTGAATAAAAGACAGCGAAGACAAGGAGTGGATCCAATTTATGAAGTACATTAGTCAAGTATGTAACTTGGAAAGCAGTGGTATAATCACAGAGGAATGCTCAAGTTGCTGTGACTCAGAGAACCCTTTCTGTCCCTCACACACACACAGCAGTAAATCGACACGTTCTCTTCCACCTCATTGGCTTTTATCGCTGCTCGTCAGCCTTCAGATATGATAGGAGACCAAATGCAAAGCAGCTGAATCACAGATCCCCTCAGACAGAGGGATTTCTGCACTGGGTGTGTGTTGATGAGCTTAACCACCTCTGTGACTTACCTTTAGCAATATGAAGAACCTGATTGTAGACCAGACGCTGTCTTTTGATGCAGCTTACTCTATCTGCTCTCATTCCTCTTTGTTCCCTAAAGGTGTCTCCTGGTTGGCTGGTTTGAATATTTGAGCTTTTACTGCCTGCGGACAGGTTTCGTATTCAAAGCCACAAATATTAACCCTGCTGTGGCCTGGAGGGAAACGAAGAACCTGTTACAACCGTTAACAGCCTCGGTAACCTGTTTTTTTCTTGTAAGGGATTAATAAATCAACTGCATGCAGGATTGAAACGTTTAGATAACATATTGTAAACAGCTGATAAAAAAAGGCGATTCAGCAGCATTTAACAATACTTGTTTTCTTGGAAAATGTAGGTTTAAATGAAAGTTGAACCCCATTCTTCTGAACTACAGATGTATTCTAAAAGTTCATGTGTTTCACCATATGTCTTTTATGTCAAGTATGATCAATCTGCACAGCATCTGCACCGCATATGATAGAAATACCATGTGCCAGTGGAAAACGTGCTCGGATCTTTTACATAAAGTAAAAATATGGTCGAGTGCAGCCAGAATATTCAACATTCCTGAGTTACATGTACTGAACACAACTATTCCATTAATGTGTTGTTCTTTTTATCGTTTTGAACCAAGCAAAGTTATTTTACATAAGACTTTATAATGTTCGGATAAAATGTACACAGAAATAAATGATCAACAGTTTATCAAGAACGTTGTGGTTGTCAAGCTATAAAGATGCTGCAGGATGTCTTTACAAAGAAACTCAACCAGAGAACTGTGGAAACGTTGGTACCCATAATGAAAAACACTCACACATACTCACACTTAAAGGGCCTCAGGCTGTCCTGGAGCAGTCTGCAGTGGTGGTTTCAGCCCGTACCATTGACAATGCTTCGTTACAAATATGTAAAACATGATTGTCTTTATAGTTCTTTGGACAGAAACCAAAGTGGAGTTTTTTGGGACACTATGTAGTGTTGGTTTATTTGGGATTAAATTAGTTCAGTATGGGAAAGGAGTCAATCTACAGCAAAACATTGTGAAAGACTTCAATTACAGTAGAACTTTGTTTCCCAGAGTCAGAAAACAAGCTTTGAGTTGAAGATGTAGAGTTCTTTAAAGTAACTAAATACAACAGCACAAAACGTATGGCTGTCAAGCAAAAGATAGACTTTTTTTATATTGGCAGTCTCTTAATCCTCACCTGAATCCCTTTTAAATATATGGAAATCTGAAATCAGCCATTGCACAACGCTACATGTTTACCGGTTGCCTCTGCTGTCTGGGTCTTCAACTAAATGAAGAATAACATTTATTATTGCATCCAGCGTTTCTTTGTTTGACCAGGATTGTAAACATTTTTACATGTAAGCATTTTTCATTCAATTTACTACTGAAGGCCTGCAGAATTTACTACCAGCTGTGTACAGTACAAGCATCAGTGCCTGTTGGAAATCTGTGGAGGTGTCTTTGTAAAAGAATAGAGCTTGGACTTTCTCCACTAAAATATTGGCTGGTAGCTCAGGTGTATCAGTTGTGAATCAGCATGAAATAGAAATCCTCCAGTTTTATGGCCTTTTTAACCACACATGCACAATGCTCGGGAATATCATACAAACTGCATCTAAAAACATGCCTGACCTCATCAGCGGAGGTCAAACCTCTTCGCATAGGTAACTGTGGACGGCTCCCACACGGCAGGTGCAACCTGCGTGAGGAAAGGAGATGAGCAACACAAAGCCAGTCCATGTCACTGGCACTGAGCCTGACACATCTGATAAGGACGGCAGGAACACTTCAGTTACCAACAGAGCAGGTCAAGCGACACCCAGATGTCAAGCCACCACGTCCATCAGAGCGAGTCCGGCTGGATCATGTCAAGCTGTCATGAAAGCCAAAGACAAGGGGGCAGCAAAAGCATGACAGTAAGAAGGGGATACACATGAGAACAAAGTGAAATTATTCATTCAAGAATACAGTAGCATAGGCTGTGTGTGTGTATATCGTTTCATGATTCCTTTCCAAGTGTAGCTCACTATCTCCCGCACAGAATTTGAGAAGGCCAGCTTTCCTCATATTCATGAACTCCATCTTGATCGAAGACCTTAGAGAGATCTCATGGCTGCAGCACATTGTACGATGAATCAGCAGCAAGACTTAAAAAGCTCCGGCACTTCAGTTTTAAAAATGGTAAATTATCCACATCTGTGTAGTTTTTCCCCATCTTATCCAGGTTCTACAAAGCACTTTGCAGTCAAAAAAATTAGTTGTGTAACCATTATTTAATCGACAACTAGTTTAGGTAAGACACTAATTGTGTCAAAACTTTCAAATGTCAATGTCCTCCTTTATTATTTCATCAATTTTTGCAAGGTACAGCATGAAGCATGAAAAATTAAGTGTTTAATTAGAATCTGAATTATTGCCAAGTAATTTGTATTACAAGGAATTTGTCTTGATTTGTCTGTGCCTACATAAATATAAAACAAATATAAAGCATGAACGACGTTTAACATAATAAAATTGATACAGTACTATTGCCGTTAAATTTTTGTCTTTGTCCATAAACATTCCAACTTGCATCTTTTCGTTCTGTAATCATTATATTAGTTGAGTTCAGAGAAGTTGATTTTGTGTAATACAGTTCAGTTGGACCCCTGCGCTTTGCCGTTGTCTCTAACCCAGAGCCTTAAATTCCCAGAAACCGCGAAATGATGCCCAAAGAATCTGACATTGTCGAGAAATTAATCAAAAGGATACTGTTGTCTCATAACTATCTACATTCCAGCCTATCAGATGTTCTCTGAAGCTCTTGGATTGTCAGACAGGCTACTGAATAAAATCCAACACTACTTGTGTTGGAATGAGGAAACCAGCTAAAGTCAATGCTGATTAGGATTTACAGGCAATAGCATAACAAGGCTTTAAAACTTTCAGATCCAACAAATAATCAAAGATGGCGTGCATCAATGTTACTCTGTTCCTTTACTAGTCATATATGTTTTACACTTATTTTTCCACAGAAAAGAACAGTTTGCTGAAATCCTTGAAAAGCACAAACGGTGAAATAGTTGTTATTGCAAACTGAGGATTTTCACTTTTTGTTCCTTCAGTTCGGGTGCTTCCAAAACCTTCCTTCTGAACTGAGAAACTTATCATTTATCTCTTCTGAAAATGAAACTCCATCCAGCTCAAGCAGGTTTATTTTTTCATAACTAAGCAGGAAAAGTGCCTCATCAGTCACCTGACACCGGGCCAGTGCTTTCAGAAGGTTGCCGCAAACCATGAGGTAACACATTATTCGTGAGAAGCCTGAAAGTTATCTGTGGTTTTAAAGTAATGAAGCCTAACCTGTGGGTCTCTTTCCTTCATGAATTAAAGCGCAAACTCTTGGCATCAAATATAAGCAAGTAAGGATGGCGTCCTCCACCAGAGTCAAGGAGAAACAGATGCCAGACAGTTATCAGCCTCGGATGACACCAAACAAGTGAGAGAGATATAGGAGATACGTAAGAAAAGGAGGGAAGAAGAGAGGGATGGTGTCAAATGTTCTTTTTTTCCCCCTCACATTAAGTGTCCTTGACATGGGTGTAATGATACTACTCTTACTCTTTGTTTTTAGTGCAGCATTTACCTTCAACCTGCACAAGCTGGTGCACATTGCAGGTACGTAAGCTGTTTGTCCTCAACATGATCCGTGGATACAACGTAATCCATCAAACAGGTCTTTGCCCTTTAACCTTTTCACTCCAACCAGGCTAAAAATATTCAACCCCGGTTTTGTAAATCCACACAACTTACCAAACACTTTAAACCACAATCAGTGTGTAGCGATTTAAGATGTCTTTGTGCAGAGGTGAGTTTCTGATGATGACAGACTTGGATGCTTTGACTGCTCAACTTCAGCACACACTGATCACTGACAAGAAAAACACCCTCAAATGTGGTTTATGATGTTGATTTATTGGGATCAGAGAGCATCTCACAGGGGATATCCAGCACTGAGGTTTAGGGCCTTTTATTAAAACACAGTATGTTTCACAACTTTTGATAAGTCCACGTATCAAACATCTATCAAAAAGAAAAGCCTGGCAGGTGTGTCTCTGTAAGGAGCACTCAGAGAACCTGGCTTCCTTATAAATCCTTTTATGAAGTGTGATTTGCAGACGTCCAAAAACAGAAAATATCAGAAACAGAAATATGCAAGATGAAATCTAACCTTCTGTAGCCTCTACTTTGTGTTAAGTCTCGAAGTCAGAATTTTGTTGTGTCAAAGTAAAGTTCTGTAAAGAAACCATGTCTACAAGTAGATGGATTGCACTCAGAATACATGAAGAAAAAATGAATTAATAGTAAATTAACACAAGAAAAGCACAAGAAGTAAGGGAATGTTTGTATGTTGGATTATTTTTCCCTTTTATTAATACCAGTTGGTGTTGCACTTTATTGGAAAAACTGATTAATCGCCTTTACAATGAGCAATAACTTGCAGGAATTGTACTTCTGTACAATGAGCAGCACAGCTAAACTTGAGAGAATGGCTTCGCCTAAAAAAAATCCATAATCCCCTGCAACATTCTCCTGTTTGTGTTCAGTCTTGTCTTGAGATTCAGGTGCTGCCAGGCGTGTATCATTCATAGATGTATGATTGACATCTGGGTGTCGCCTCATTGATAGTCAGAGATAACAGAATGTGGTTGTGGAACCAGCAGTGAACCCAAATGTCCAGAATCTGGGATCGACCTCTCATATGTGGGATCAGCTTGGGTGTGCTGTACACACCAGACTGACCAACCACACTGGTTGACCTTCAGCAACCCTAGGTTGAGCTGTGGGATGTGATCAGTTTAAGGAGAAGATGCCAAGCCTATAGATAATAAAATAATAAAATAAACTAAGCGTAAAAATGGTCACACATTTAGCTGCTTCTGCCACAGATGTAGCTCAGGCAGGCTGTTGCTTGGGTGGACAGAGCTGTCGTCTACTAATTAGGAGGTTGATGGTTCACTTCCCCTGACTTCATGTCCTCGGGCAATACACCGAAACCTACATTGCCTACCAGATGTATGATGTACGTACCAATATAGATTCTGTATGAATGTATGTGAATGAACATGTTGTTTCAAAGCAATTTGAGTGGTCACATGACTGGAAATGCACTATCAAAGTACAGTCCATTTTCCATGTTCATTATCAATAAGTTATACTTTGATGTAAAGGTGATTAATCAGGCCCCCCATCAATGTATATATAACACCAATTGGCAATATTAAAAGGTAAAAAACTATTTTCATCCAAATATTTTGTGCTAAGTTTATAAGACATCTCCCTCAGTCTGCTTTTCCTCTTCTTAGCACCAGGGCGTCACACCTTTGTATAGAACGGTATCTCATTTTATCAACAGACATCTGAATAAAAAAAAATCTTTAAAAAACAAAACAAGTAAAAACTGACTTTTCTTTTTTGTTGATAGCAACACTTTTGTTTTGCTGTTTTTCTTTTATTTCATTTTATAATCATTTGATCCTCATCCAGAAAACCTGATACAAGGCATTAATTTGATGTTTTCTTAACATGAATCACAGTCCACTGCAAGGATATTTTACAGTATTTAACCAGAACAAACAGCCCTCTTCAGACTATTTGTCTCACTCTTTAGCAGTGAACTCAAACTGATGTAGAGCCATTTTTTCCATCAAACACATTGCATTGTGGTGAATCACTCACTCTTCACAGTCCAGATAATACAGCAGAAACAACGCCCCCATTCACAGTAAAACACAGGAAAATCCTCAAGGGATGTTGGATGCAGAAAACTAACAAGTATGCAAACGCTAGTTACAATTTTCTGCAAGGATAGACATAAAATTACTGGTGTTCATTTCTCTACAAATGGATTCTTACGATTATGTGCATGGATTTTATCGGTTATAAACTACAGTAAAAGCAGCCTTTGTGTTGTTGGTGCAGTGTACCAGCATGACCACCAGAGAGTGATAGAGAGATGCAGACTAAAATGTGCTTTCTCTCACAAGATTTCACTCAATAACAGCAAAAACATCAGCAGCTTCCAGTCTGGACATCATGGACGGCTGAAACGATACATCTACGAGTCCTACCCTCATCCAGGTCACATTTAAATCAGTAAAAGTGCCGCATCATATCTGCTGAACTTGTTCACATGCAAAACAGCAGTCTGAGTGTTTTGCATCAGCTGCACATCAAAGTCAAACAAATGAAAAAGAAGCCATCTAGCGGCTCTGTGCACATTTAAAGATTAAATAATTGTTTTTTTAAAAACACGTAAAAAAAATACATCATATGGATAAAGAATAATATGAGGCCTACTGCAAAGAGGAGGGAAGTATATGTACGCTCATCATGTTGTGACTGATTTTAAGAGCTTTCCTTTTTTTCCTACTTGGGTCCAGAGGTGTATTTGCTACATGTAAATAAATACACAGGGTCAGTAGATGCGAGGCACCGGGTGCAGCAGGGTCATGTGCTCTGCACCGTTAAAAGGCAGACGTTGAGTGCAATAGTAGTGCACCACCTTGGGAATGCTGGGGAACACGCAGCTGCTTTGGTCCAAGGTGTAGGCGTTGTCTTTTGTCTGGGCGACAATGATGTGAACGCACCCCTGGCTCGTCCTGAAACACACACACACGCAAGGTCAAGGACGAGAGACACAAGAATTAAGCACACAGGTACTCATTTGACTTAAAAAAATAACCTCTTCTATGAATGAAAGCAGCGAAGAATGCACAGCAGAATGTATAGGTTTAAGAAAAACAAAGGATACAATGAATACATTACCTATATATACGGACCAACCATCACATTATTAACAAAAAACTGGAACTGGGTGGGTTGTGGGATTTTTGCGGATCGGATTACCTTCCCACAGATGCCACCAAATCCCATCAGACTGGGATCTGTGGGGTTTGGTGTTGCCATTTAGGATTAAACAGGTCTGACCTAAAGTGTTTAAGTAATTTACATCGATGTAAATGTCATGTTGAGGTTTCTCACCACACAGCATTCTGGTACTCGGTTTTCCTTTCTTGACATCATGACATGAACAATGACAAGATTAGTTTTTTAAATGTGTCGATTTTTGGAATACAAATTTATAGAAGTAATAAAAAGTATCACAGTTTTTTTTATATTCAATTATTCATTACTTCTTTCAAAGCACTCATATCTTTGAACTGTGAGAAACCCCACTGAGGTTCAGGCAGAACATGCAAACTCCACATAAAAAGACCCCGTCCAAGATTCAAGGTTCCTGGCTTGACATTGTGTTAAAGAAATCAGAGCAGAAAATCCATCTTTTCCACAACATATTGAAACTTGCATTGTGGTTTTGTTGTATTTAGCAAGCTGCCATATAGATTTGCACTTTGAAACACAGAACAACTGTTTTAGCATAACAGAAAAATAAAGTGGCATAAATCATGGCCCACTGGGGTATTTTTAAATATCTTGAGGAAATCAGCTTTAAATACAAAAGTCAAAATGTAAGTGACATAATTTCACTGTTGGTTTTAGTATTTCAGAGATTTTGTGACAATGGGAACTAATGTAGTGGACACATCCTTATCTTTGAAAGTGAAAATGAATATGGAAAAATGTAAATATGTCAAAAAGTAGTTCAGCTGCACCTATTATACTTTGAAACACAACAGCATGCGTCCAATAAAAATAAGAATCCAATTAGCACCGTTTCATCCTCCGGCATACTGCCCCTGCACTTTCATATTGCACTCACTTGAGGGCGATGGAGTACTTGCTGTTGTCTGACTCGCTGTTCCTGACCAGGAAGCTCGCCTCTTTGCAGGACTGCAGCTGAAACTCCGCCTCCTGCCGAGTCACACAGCCATGGTACCAGCTGAAACAGACGGGTTATATTTAATCTGTGACTAATAAGATACGATCTTCTCTTTGTGTAAATCCCCTTAAATATGAGCATTTCTCTTGTGTAACAATGAAATTTAGTCCACAATTGCAATTATCAAAACTCTATCCTAACATTCAAACACTTAAAAGGTCCACCTTTGTTTTTCGAGGGGCAGGGAGGGGTCGACCCAGCAGGGGTCGCCCTCAGGGCTGCCGCTGGGTGCAGAAGACAGGAGGGAGGCAGGCGGGGAGGACCGGAGGATTTTCTGGGTCCAGCTTTTCTGCCTCAGATGTTGATGCTGCTGCGACTGGGCAGCTGGATGCTGGGGCTGTCTTGTGTGGGTGGGGTGAGGTGTCTCATCTTTCGTCGGGTTGTCAAACTGGGCTGCAGGGAAAGATGAGCGGCAAAAAGAGAAAAGACAAGACTTAATGTGATGGAACTACTGACTTTCTGCCCAAGTTTGAGCTGAATGTCGAAGCCTCCAGTAAATATAAAATAAAAACACGGAGCTTTGATGTTTGAAGTAAGATGCTATTCAGAATTTTGTTAGTAGGTGCAGCTCTAAAAATATAGATGTGAGGCATAGCTGGTTGAAAAGAAGAAGGGAAAAGGGGAAAATCCTGTACAGCAAAGTTGAGGCAGGCTAAAAGAACTGCAAGTTATCCAGCAAAACTTAAAAAACAATCAAAATTCATACCATGGCTGCACTGTTGAGGCATTTGTTCTATGATGGTGCGATGAAAGAAGCTCTGCTGTACCTGATAGAGTTCTGACAATGTGCTCCTTCCTCCACTCCCAGGGCAGCTCATACTCCGCGGCTGGACGAGGATCCAGCTCCGGCCTTGTGACTGTCACCTTCTCACTGTCACCGCTTCCCTCGTACGGCACGTCGTAGATCTGTAAGGGAGTAGGCTGGCCTTCTTCCACGGTTCCCTCACTCCCCTCCTTCAGGACATTCACCTTTAGCAAGTCCTTAGATCCCCGACGTCTGATCTCTGGCAGTTAGGAAACAGTTAGGAAACAGGGAATTTAAGACTGAAATCTCTCCTAAGATCAAAGTGATGCATCACCTGCAACAGCTGTAGGAAACCTGTAGAAGATTCTGTTGATTGTCATTAAATAAATGCTTCAATGGTCTTTATTCATCCCCTTATCAACAAAGAAAACTACATTAATTACATGCATAATGCTTTATCATTAACTCTAGCAACTTCACCATTTGTTTTGCACCCTTAACCTTTATTTTGATATATTTTATAGTTTCAGAAAACCTTTTTAAAATCTTTTTTCATCATTCTCATTTTTTTAGAATCAAGCACACCTCCTTCTTGTGAGAATGAAACTTCATTAGCTGTGGTGTATGGCTATATTAGCGAGGGCATATTAGGCTACATTACTTCTAACTAATGATCTATGATGGCTGTGGTGCAGCTGACTGCTGGCTCAGTTTTAGCTGTTTAAATGAGGAATAAATGTGCCAGAAGAAAAGTAAATCACATGTTAAAATATATCATTTTGAATATGAAGCCCTAAATTTCATCAACGTTATGAATAATACAGTGCAATCACAAGTCTGTCTTCTGTATGCTGCTTTTTCTAGAGTTCTAAGATAGATTTGGAAGATGAATGTGTATTTAACGATCCAATTTCCTACCAAGACCACATCAGAAGAGCAGCTTTTGTCTAAGCTGTACCTTTTTAAAGTAAAAGAAGGAAATTCTGGTGTTCATATTCAAAAGAAACTTTCCTTAATAGAAAATATTGACATCTTTTTAATATTATTTCTGTTTTCTGTGCAGGTGCAGCCCCAGAGAAAAATCATTGCAATCATGTCAGACTTATTTATTTAAAATCATTTCTAGCCAGCCGGTGCAGTCCAAGTTAGCGTTCGAACATTCCTGAATTTCCTCAAGTTTCCAAATAAAGAAAAATCTATGTTGCAGAACGATGAAATATCAGTGATATGGAGCCTTCTATGAAGGGTACAAAGATAGAACATGATGCCAAGAGGACAAGTTCAATTCGCTGAAACTGTAAAACTAACATGACCTTGAAATACACAGAAATTTACTGACCATTCAAAACAAATAGTTTATCTCAGCAAAATTGTTTTAGAACTAGTGATACACCATAATCCCTAAAACTGTACAGCTGGTTGTACCACAGTAGGAGCATTCAGACAGACAGGTCAAATAGGTGTACCTGCCTTTACAAACCAGCATAATGCACATGCACTAATCTCATGTACAAAGTGTACAAGAGAAAGCATAAACATACATACAATTTAGATTATATATATTGTATATAATATTATAATTAATATTATATTATATTGGTTTGAATGTCAATATTAAAAATATCTATTATTAAAAAAATGCCTTTATTCATTGATTTGGGCTCAGGTAATATGCTCAATTAAGTTTTTTCTGCAGTTGTGTTTTGTGTTGTTTATGTACTTATAAAGAGCTGGGTGTGCTTAAATAAGTTAAATATAATTACTTTTGTGGTAAAATGTTTACAGGCATCACCAAGGAGTCCAAAGTTTAAATGATTTTATTGTAATTCTTCTTGCATTTATGCTTTTAATGTTTTATGTAAAGCACTTTGAATTGTCTTGTACCTGAAAATGTGATATACAAATAAACTGGCCTTGCCTTGCCCAAAGTAACATGCAACGGAGGCAGGAAAATCAATGGCACTAAACTTTACTGTTTTGATAAGTTATGGTCAAATAACAGAGACCAGTTTAACAAAATAATCAGAATTAGACTCTGAAATCCCAACAATGTATTAATAATTTACTAACTGGTGTCAGCTGCTAAATGAAGTCTTATCGTGATGCGGGCCCCCTCTCGGTCCCCTGCCTACTGACACCCTTGCTCACTTCCTCAGTATGATTTAAGCCTCTTAAACTGACTCAGTCACATCATCACATCCTCTGACTTCTTATCATTGGCTCTCTCTGAAGCACAACTGGACAGCAAGGCAATAAAGCATTTTCACAATCACAGCAGGGTATTGTGTAACCCTTTTAGTTAAAACAATACACCGACAGAATGAAAGGTTAGGACAACGTGTGATTGGTTGACTGGCCACATTTCCCTGACTTTGGGAAGTTTTGATTAATGGGCAGACAGGTCCATACGGGGGTTTTGCACAGAGCTGCGTCCGAGACGCTGGGAGGCACTGAGCAAACTTCCTTTTTAGAGAATAGCACCAGGAAACAGAGACAGGAAAGAGGAAGCGTGGTCAGGAAGCTGCACCCATTGTCTAAATCCAACACAGTTGCCGTAGCAACCCCATGGGGTACAGAGAGCACTTCGGGAGTGATTTCACATTCTCCCAGGGATTACTGGAGGGACCGAAAACGGGAATCCCATCACTCACACAGGACTGTCGGTGAGGGATGAGGGAGGACAAACTCACCAGTTATCATCTGCTGCGCGTCGTATGGCTCCATGTATCCGTCGTTCTCCCCGACCCGCTCCGCATCCCTTTGTTCTCTGGTCTTCTGAGCATCAAAAGGGTCGGCATAATCCTCAAGAATGATCAACTGGATTAGAAACAAACGAATAAAAGAAGGGAAATCAATGGCTTCTTGAATAAATTAGATACTTGAAAAATAGGAGGGCAGGTTTTCAGAGAGCAGTGAAAATGTAATGATCAATAAGGTTTTAAAAGACATGCGTGTGTTACTAACAAACTATCTACAGATTGTTTTCTTAGGTATTTTGAGTGTAAAGTATTAAAGAGCTTTGCCATTTTCTTCCTTTCAGTTTGGGATCAGTTGTACCAGTTCAACCAGGTGGGTGTGTCAAACATTACACAACACTCTTCAATACACTTTTTACCTTTCTGCTATTTTGAATACCCTCTTTTATGTCATCTTTACATTTTATATCAAGAGTTCCTTTATATTGTAAAATCTTATGCAATCAAGTGGAATCAGTGCCTATCATACCTCGAATCTAGAACAAATGAGCCAAGTTAGATAGGCATTGCCTAACGCTGCTTATCTAACTCGCCCATCAGCTTATCTGTGACAGATTCATTTTTGTTTACTTCCACAGAAGACAACAGTCAACTATAGAAGCTTTCTTTGCCAAATAAGCGTGCTATTTATTGCTGCTATGCCAATAAAAATGGGAACAGCGTTGTTAATTGTTTAGTTTTGAAATATTTGGCCAATTTAATTTTGTAAGTCTTCACCTTGGATAAATTCTCATTTAACTGCGACACAGAAGTGGACACTAGAACTACGAACCTCCTGGCTGTTTCTGAGATTGGGTTGGACATTTCCCTGTCTGAAATACGACACTTGAGTTTGTTCATTCTCTCTTTTATCCATCTGTTTTCTCACCATTATTACAATATCAACTCCCTCTATTCACTTTACTTCTACAATTTTTTTTAAATTAAGATGAGGTGGAGGACCTGGGGTTAGCGCCTGAGTGTCAGATAACAGTGCTTTGTATAACATGATAGCCATCACCAGGGGGCCTAAATGAAAGAAAGGGATGGGGCAGAGCAGAGAGGGAGGGAGAGGCTGAGTGGAGGAGAACACAGATTATATGCAGGAGAGGAAAAGGTGAAGGCCTCACGTCTGACCGTCTTTGCATTCAAGGCGGGGAAGATGGGTGTGAGGGTGACGAGTTGAGATGGACAGAAACAACACAGACTGGGAGGTGTGGACACAATGGGAAGTGGAGACAAAAGGAGAGGGAGACAATGAAACAATAATATCACTTTTCAGAGCTTGGACTGAATCCTAGATCCTGCACTGTGGAAAGATTTGATAACTCTTCTTGGCATTTATTGATGGTAGTGCTCAGTGCACTGCATCTTCAAAGAAAAGCGTCATTCAGCTTGTTGAAGCAGAAGTTCTCCTCCACTTTAGAAGTTCAAAATTCATTCAGCAGTTCATAGTGGAAGAAGAAACTGTTTTCATCATACCAAACAGAAGTGAAATAGTAATACAGTGATGTTATTGTATGCTATGTTGGAGCAGCAATTATATATACCCAAGAACTGATTTTTAGTACTGTATAACCTCTATAAATTTAGAACTGAACTTTTTTCTATCTCTGGGTTGATGATTAAAGCAGGAAATTTAATTCTTAAGAAAAGTTTTAAAATAATACCAAAAACAGGACTTGCAGAAAACAGGGTTGTATACTCACTGTTTCTGCCTTGCACTGGGCCGCTTTCTCAGCTTCAGGCACCGCTGCACAGGTGATGGTACCGCTGTTGAAGTTGGGACTTTTGTCCTGTTTGTCCACTCTTATCAGCCGGCTGATGTAGGCATTGGCAGACGGAGAAGTTTTCAAAGCTCTATGCTGCTCTTCAAACACTGGCTCTGCTTTGGAGTTTTTGCGACTCTTCCCAGACAGGAGGCTGTCCCAAACTTTTCCATCTTTCTGGGTGTTCATACCGTTTCTACTCAGCTCTATGGCTGAGTTTTTTCGGTTTCTTCCAGGCAGAAGGGACCCAACACCTCCTCCCGCGCCCGTGCTGTCTACAGAGGAGTTTTTACGCTGGCTCGCCTTGGAGCTTGTCGTTTTGGCACCGATGCTGGCAACCAACCCGGCTTTATTGGCCCTTGGTTGTGAGCCTGATTCGGAAGCTGAGCGGATTCTGTCGGTACCATTCTTCAGAGTTATGGGAAACTCCTTGAACCACTTTGCCATTTTAACTCGGATGGAAACCAATGGATTTCTCTGCCTGCCCCAACACCTTTTAGCGCCATACACCAGGGCCCCAGAGACGCACCTTTAGAAATTAGAGCCTCTCTAACAAAAATACTTCCGCTGCTTTATTCTAAGATAGCGCCCGTGAAGTAAACATTCCCACACCTGCACGGTAAAGCAAGTCAGAGATGCACGAATTCTATTTTTCCTTCCCCTAAAAGAAAAAAAGGGGGGAGGAAAAAGTCAGATTGAAAGAAAACGAAAACACCAGCTTTATCCCATTTGTGGTTTACTTGCACTTGCTCCTATCTAACTTAAATAAGCCTAAAGTTTATTCCCTTTGTATGAAGAGATATTTTCTGAGTGGGATCATCCGAAAAAATGCCGAGTTTTTCTTGATGCTGCTTTGCGGTCCCATTCCCAGAGTGGTTTATCGGTCCTTTACAAAAATCCACTGTAGCAATGACACGCCAGACTGTGCTTGGAGTTTAAAGGGGAGGGGGTATCTATAGTTAAAGGAGGGGGTCAGGACGTGGTGGGCGGTGAACCGCCCTAGACACCATGGCAAAATAACCATTTATGGAAATTAGGATTTTATCTTAGCTTTAGATTTCAGATAGTAGGCTATAGTGACGCCATTGTTAATCTATAAATTTATAAGCCTGAATATTAATTAAACTTTAATTGAAATACATTACATAGGTTAATAATCATAAGAATCAATCTATATAACACATAATTGCAGTCTTAGATACTTAGTGGTCTGCAAAGGCTCTTTTTTTTACATAGGCCACTTCCATTCATAAAGATTAATTATTCTCATATATTCACTTAAAATCGTGTTGACTGTTAATATAAAGATTTTTACTTAGCACATTAATTAAATATCAATCTGAACATAACTCCACGCGTAAGCTTAATTGGATGACTAATTGATGTCCACGACTGGTTTTAATTGTACTGGACGTAGCAGGGAAATGGTCCGGTTAGAGCTGTTCCACATGTGCTCAGCAAGGGTGTGATTTTGATTCTATAAACTAGAAAAAAAATAGCTCAAAGGTAACAATACTGGTAAATCATTTAAGTACACTATTAAAACCTACAATATTACCTATTACTACAGATAATATACAGTATATTTTAATAAATCACCTGTAGAGTTGTTAGTGTTACCTTCTAACACCCCCATTTTGGTGATGAGATGTAACCTTCCTTGCTGCGCGTTGCTCCCGCTTATCCCTCTTTGTCCGGTAGCAACAGAAGGCCATGATAATTATGGCAAAATTTGCGTTTTTGAATGAATTATAGTTGAATGGTGGATCAGCAAGCATACACCGTGTGAGGACTGTTTTGCTGGCAATGACTCTCCAGAGAGTTTCAATTTAAAGGACAGCAGAGCAAGCAACGGAGAAAGGGTACAGTTTGCTTCCACGACAGTCTGCAAGATGGCAAGCTATCTTTAGCTAACGTTAGCTACCAAGCTAATGTTAGCATAGTAAACAACAGTTCTTAAAACGTAATCGATTGCTTTGTTTTACAAATGAGCTAATACGTTGAATTAATGGCACATCTCCACATATAAATGTTGAGAAACACCACAGACGTGGATCAAAAACCCAGTGCTGCGACTGCAGACAAAACATTTAACGCTGCTATCTAGCCACATTGAGTAACGTGGCTAGCTAGTTAGCATATGTAGTAACTAGCTTGCATTAGCTTCTTAGCCACTCATCTGTAAGTGATTAGTTAAGGATGGGGTGCTCTGCAACTTGCTTGTATTGACCGTGACACTAAATAGTAAGCAACCAATTTTGCTTAGTGGAAACTGGTTTGCATCAAGACGAGCTTGTGCTGTATAACGTTAGCCTGTTCAGTTTTACGTGACGTTTATTTGGTGACCAAATCCCGGCGTGACAGACACCGTGGCAAAATAAAATTTGCAGCTGGAAAGAAGTTTACAGACCTGGGCCGGCGTTATTACACCTGTTAATGTAGTTAAAATTACGTTTAAGGAAATGCTGCAATTACGGTTTTAGTTTTAATGACATTTATTGTGACCCTGAGATGTAAAACACAGCAACACTGGACAAAACTCAGCAGTTACACAAACACACCCAGAGCAAAACACGTTAGAAACAGGTAAACAGAATGAGCTGCAGAAATCAAGGTAATAAAAAAATAGTTATTTCACAAAACACGTAAACATTTTAATAAAAAAAATATTGTTTAAATTCATTCCCTAGTGTATTTCTGTTTTGCTGTTGAGTTTTTACTTTCAGCATTATGTTTTCAAATTAGTTTCTTTTATCCTTTTATTTAAATTCCCTTTTAAAGCTTTATTTCACTGTATTTTAATTTTTTTGTTTGTTTGTTTTGTTGTGTCCAGTGTTGTTGTGTGTTGCACCTTAGGGCCACTGTAGAAATGACCTGAAGGCAGATTCCACCTGGGCGGCAAAATAGCCTTCAAGACATCGTCATTTTTAACTTTTTTTTTTCTTGCATATGAACGGTGATATGCCACTTCACCGACAGTCATTTTAGCTAATGGCTGCCGAATCGGGGAGACTACTGGCGGGACATGGAAAACGAAAAGGTAGGAATTAATTTCACCCATCTCCTGATCAGATCGGAATCATCCATTACTGCGCTGCAATGGGCTGCACTGGTGCTGTTGGCAAATCCCTTTTCGCCTCCCCCATATGTAAACTTCACGACTGTCTCCGGTGGTGGCTGTTTCCCACAGAGTTGATCTGTGAACGGGGTTCATATCTATCTTTGCTATCAATGTACCTTCAATTCCGTTTCCTCGTTCTCATGTCTTAGTCTTTTCCTGTCTCCCTCATTGACCTTACCTCTTTTGCCTCTGTTTGCGGCCTCTCTCCCTCTTGCCTGGGTCATTTGGTCTGCCTGGGTCAATTGCGATTCAAGGCGTCATAACCTTGGTGATGATAACGCCTGGATGTTCAGCATTTTGTCCTCATGCGAGTCTATGTCCCATCATTGAATCCATCTCAACTGTTGGACTTGGCAAAGAAGCCCTTGGTCTAAAGCTGCTACACTCTGTCACTAAGGGGTATTGGCCTATCCAAATGTGATGCTGCACCTTACTGGTGGTGGACCAGTAGCATACGACATAATCTGCACTTTTCGTCACTTATGTTTTCTCCTTCCCTCCACATTTTACTATTGCAGCTTCACAGATGAAGAGCCCGGAGAAAAAGAAGACGAGGAAAACCGCGACTCAGGTAAGCGGGTTTTTGGGGGAAGGGGGGCTAATGATTCACATCTTCTCAGTAAAAAAAAAATTACTTTGATGAAACTAAAGTTATTCCACTGCAGCGGTGAAAAAACTGAACATTATGTAATGTTTTTCTCCTCTAGGCGGCAGGGTTCTCCCACCTCACCGAGTTTGCACCTCCTCCTACTCCCATGGTGGATCATCTGGTCGCCTCCAACCCCTTTGACGATGACTTTGGGCCTCCGTCCAGACCCAGTGGGGCAGGTGGACCTGGTGGTGCGCCTTTCCTGCCCAGTCCAGGCGCTGGCGGAGGAGGTGGGTATGGAGGTGGAGGCAGAATGAGTGCAGGCATGAACTTCATGGGAGGTCCAGGAGGACCAGGAGGTGGTCAGCCTGGGCGCAGGCCGCCGTACGGCCCTCCGTCTAATGCTGGTCCCCATCATCAGCTAGGCTTTGGAGGAATGCCCGGCTTCGGAGCGGGCGGGGGCAGTGGGGGAGGTGGAGGAAGTGGCGGATTCCCTCCTGGTGGCCCAGCTCAGTTCAATATGCCGCCAAACTTCAGCCCCCCTATGCATCCCGGGCCAGGATTCAATCCCATGTTGTCTCCAGGGAGTATGGGAGGTCCCGGGGGAGGAGGTGGAGGGCCACCCCACCCTCGTTTTGGCATGCCTCCGCAGCCGCAGCACGGACAGGGCGGGCATCCATTCAACAGCCCTCCCTTACCGGGCGGCGGAGGCCCGCGTGGACCTTTAACTCCCATGGGAGGAGGCATGGGTCCTGGGATGAACTTGATGGGTGGGATGGGTGGCGGGCCTGGCGGCAACATGGTGGGGGGAGGATTACCAGGAATGCCCCCTCAAGGACAGTTCCCTCCCTCACAGGACGGCCCTTATCCCGGCCCCAGTCCGCCTGGGCCGGGCAACGACGACGGGAAGAACTTTGGAGCAGGAGCGCCGCCCGGGCCTCCGCAGCAGCAACAGCAGCAGCAGCTTAACCTAAACCCTAACGGCCCCCCCACTAATAACAACACTCCTGGCCCTCCTCCCAACTCCGGCCAGCCGCAGCAGGGGGGCGGCTTTCCTGGCCACCCGGACGTCCAGCAGCCCAGCGCCAACACACCCGGCCAGCCTCCCTCTGCACCACCACAGCCCAACCCCAACTCCTCTCCTCCGGGTCCCCTGAACGGCTCCGGCCAGCCCCAGCATCCACAGTCCAGTCAGCTGCAGCCTCCCAGCAACACCCCCAACTCTAACAACTCTACCCAGCAGCAGCAGCAGTCCACCCCACCGAACTCCGCCCCCGGCTCCGCCTCTTACAACCAACAGAACAGCACCCCCACTGCTGGGGGGCCGCTGTCAAACGCTGCTTCCAATTCAGGTCAGAACAACATAACCAACAACAACGGGGGGAACACTCCCGGCAGCAACCCCAACCCCCCGTCCAATTCCACCTCCACCCCCAACAACCAGTCTCCTCTGCCCGCCGCCCCCTCAACCGGACCTGGTTCCGGTCCTGGGAAGCTGGGCGGTCCCGGGATGGTCTTTCCCTGCGGCCTGTGCATGGCTGAGGTACACGACGACCAGGACGCCATCCTCTGCGAGGCGTCCTGCCAGCGCTGGTTCCATCGAGACTGCACGGGTTTAACAGAACCGGCCTATGGGCTGCTGACTCGAGAGAGCGCCGCTGTTTGGGCTTGTGACTTCTGCATCAAGACCAAGGACATCCAGGCTGTTTTTGTGCGCCAGGGATTAGGCCAGCTGGTGGCAGCTAACGAGAGTTGAGGAGTAGATGAGAAGGAGCCGTGTTGGAGGTGTGGCGTGTACGGACAAATAGAGACTGATTTAACTCAATGACCTGTGTGCCATGTCAGCTACTCGCCCAACTTTGTCTCGGCCAACCCTTTACTTATTCACTACACAGAGCAAACACACTCATGCTTTTATATGGCACTTTGAGTGACTAAAGCTTAGTACCCCTCCCCCTCCCGATGATAGGAGTGAAAACACGATGAATGTTATCTACACAGTTCTTCTGATACCCACCTGCCAACCAGCGAAGCACTGACACCAACACGCTACCTCAAACAGTTTGTGACTGACTGGCGCAGGAGCCCCCCCGCACTGACTGACTGTGATCGGCTAGACACATGTGCGTAATGATATTTCCAAACACACACACACAAGATTTATGTTCTGTATGGAAGATAAGATAAAAATGTATTGACAGCAAAAATCTAGAGGTGGTTTAAATTGGGAAAAAAATCAGTAGCAGAAAATCTGATCACAGTTTGTTGATTCGCAGATTAATTTGCCAAAAAAATGCTTCAGTCCAGCACTGCCCTATCACGTTGTTGGCCTTTTTACTGCAAACAAGTGACAAAGATGTAGATGTATATCAGTGTATTCGAGTATGAATTTGTCGGTATCAGCTGTAATGTAAAGCATCAATTTGAAGAATTCTTGCACCTCCACACATGCACATTGTTTGACTCTGCTTATTGTACCATTTTGTATCCTGAGCTGATTAAGCCAAAGGAGAACCAGGCTGCGATTTCATCAACGCCCCACAGAGACAAAGTTGTAAATAGTGGGATGAAACATTTGTCTAGAACTTCCATCAGTTGTGAACAAGCCGCAAATTCACCCCGTGAACAGAACAATGAGCTGAACTTCAGAGGCTTGGTTGTACACATGGCTTTTGGTTTTTATACAGGACGTTTGAGTCAAGCATTTCTTTTTTAGCGCCGCAGTACTCATGAATTGTGAAATCAGTGCTTTTGGATGGTGTTGGCATAGCAAGTTAATGACATCATGTCATATCAGATGTGCATAGTCCTTTTTGTAAAACAAAAAAAAAGAAAAAACGGGGGAGGGGGATGCATGTGAACTAATGCAGTAACTGATCTGTTTATTTTCTGTTTTCTGCACTGCAGGAGACCTTGAAATAGACCAAATAACTAAAGAGTAAAAAAGATAAGAAAAGTACCCATTTTCACATTTCTCTCGCAATATAAGGTGTTTATAGCTATTCTTCTTCTTCCTCTGTTCTTTTTTACTTTATTCAATGTCCGAGTTGCCTTTCTTTTCTTGCTCTCAGCCGTTCCTTTTTGTTTTGTATTGGTATTTTTGTGCTGTGCTCTTGTTCTGCTCTGGTGCCTCCTGGTGGAACCAGTGAGTCCCACAACAGGTGGGGAAGGAAGAGGTACTGAACTGTCAAGTAAAGACTGATTTCTTTTTTTGTCCTCTTGTCTAAGTCTGTTTATTACCAACCTTTTTTTTATTGTTTGCTAATCATATTTAAATGAGGGTTGGAATCCTTTTTTTGTGAAAATGCAAAGGTTCAGCTAGCTTAGTGTTTGTATTGGCTTTATAAATTGGCATTTGTTGTAAAAAAAAACAAATACAGTAATATATATATATATATATATATTTATTCATTTTTTAAAAACATATATATAGAGGGTGAAAATTCTCGGTTCTTTGGTTTAAAGCTTTATGCAAGGGCATCTACTAAATGAAAAGGGAATTATCTAGATTTATAAAATATAAATAAAGACTGATGTTAAGGCTTTATATCAAGTTTACTTGAACTAAAAATTAATGCATTAAATCAATGATTTTACACTTTCATGGGTTTAATGCTGAAGAGGTGAGAAATTAAATTTATTAGAATTATTTTCCTTGTTATAAAAAAAAATGGCTACAACTGAGCAACAAAAAGTGGATGAAATTGAGTTTACTGGTCAACATTGAAAGTTGAACATTTTAGGGTTGGGGTGCAATTAGGCAGCCATGGAACTTAACGTAAAAATGAACTTAATTTTGGTCGGTTTATTTCTCCGCTGTCAATTGTTGCACATAAGCCTGATGAGTCATCTTTACGGTGAGGTATAACTTGTAAATATTAGTTCTCTGTGGAATGAGCAACACAGCCAAACTTAGGTAGTGCCCCCCAGAAATGCAGCAAAATGATTACTTTGAGGTTGAAGTGCTGCCAGGTGTTTGATTGACATGTCAGACTGAGATTGTGGAGCCAGTGGGAGCAGCACGAGGATGAGGAGGCGACCTGGGATCTTCCAGTCTGAGGTCCCTCACAGTGGAAGATGAATGAACTTTACAAATGGCCACCCATCAGTTTTTTTATTACTGTACAGTGCAATCATCAACTTCACTAAGCAACTCAGAACAAAAGTGGAATCCAGCAGGAGGATGCAGCCGGTGATTTTGGAAACATTTTCACACATTTTAATAGGTTGCTCATTTTTAAAAAGCACAATCTTTGCAAGTTTAAGCGCATTGTAAATGTGACTAATCAGGCCTTCTGCCAATGCACGAGGCAACAGCAGACACAACAGAATCACCAGCATTATAGGGGAGAAAATGTCCTTTTGGTGATGAGTTTAAAGTTTTCACTAGAAGGAAAAGCCTTTTATTATTACACTGGTTTCCTGAGTGGTCACTGTCCTCTGACCTTCATTTCTTCTGAATGTTGCTGATATGGATACCACAACGCAAGATATTCCCAGTTTCACGCCAGTGTGCTCTGTTGTCCACAGTGGTTGCATTGTCCAGCCTGCTTGTAGTTTATAGAGACGGACGTGATCCCGCTGCAGGCCCCGCCCCCTCCGGGGAAATTCCCACCAATCAGATGATTGCTGAGGTGGGACGACGGCTGTCTGATGTGCTGGCAACAGGTTCCACTGGTAGCGGTGGTAATTTTCCCGATGTCCTCAGTTCATTGAGGAACATCTTCCCATCACCCGGGAGCTGCAGTTTTTGCGGAATGACACATGCCGGACGGCTGACTCACGATCACATCTCTGAGTTTGGATCATCTGTGCAGGTGCGGTCACACATCTACTTTACTAACAGCGCTCCCCACTGACTGCACGATTACTTTGTTTGTAAGTGTGGAAATTCCAAATAATCCCGGATGCGCTGCGTTGCTCAGCGGCAACATTTAATTTAAGCAGAGATGAACACTTGTGGTTTGTTTCGCGCACTCCGATCGCGCGCGTGTTTAAAGCGTTTGGCCGCGGCTCTGTCTCAGCCTGTATGGTACTCCGCGGAGTATAATCGGATCTGTCTGCGCCGCGTAAAGAGGATATAGGGCTTGTTAGAGCAGCTTCAATAAGGATGCGACGGCCTCGTGTTGGGACGCAGGTGGGTCGGTTGTTTATCTCGTTCCGCTCCTGGCTCTTGCAAATAATCCTGCGGTTTCGACGCACACCGATACTGACTGACCGGATAGGTGGGTGTGACGCAATAAGAGCTCACAGGTGCTTAAAGGGTTGCCCCGCGACCATTTAGTCTTCATTTGAGATTAAATTAAGGTTAAAGTCTTTTACACAGTCTTCCCTTTTTGTTGCGTTTATTAAAAGTTAATCTCACACCCCTGATGCTACTTTGACTCTTCAGAAATAATCTTGACGTAAAATTCTTCCTTGGGGGCATTTTTCAAGCTCACTTTGAGGTGTAAGGGAGTATGAACCTCCAGGAAGGGACTGTACTACCATGTTGTTGTTATTTTCTTCCTCCATTCTCACAGCCCAACTACTTGATGTGTGTTATTATTATTATTATTATTATTTCACACTATACTGGATGTTAATGCAGCCATACATTTATTTGGCTGTAGTGCCATCATACATTTAATCCTTTTTCAGTGTTGATTTCACAATTTCACAACAAGGAAGCTTGGATCAGCCTATAGATTAAAACTTAAATTTCTTTTTTACATTTTGTCACATCACACCATATCTCCCACTGCCTGGCATCTCCGTTCTGTTCAGATGCCTGAGGGCACGAGAAACTGTGAGAGAAGGTTTGAGATGAGTAATGTAGCAGAGAAAGATGGAGAAGTAGGGGCTGATCCAGATGAGAATGACAGCAGCATGTTGGGTAAGGAGAATGGAACAAGTGATGGCTGATTGGCCAGTTTGGTGACATTCCTGTTGACACAGCTTTTCCTTGTCAAAAGTGAGAGAAGGAGCACAAAAGGTGAGCACAGCACGGCTACTGGTGGCTGAACAACAACTGCGTGTTTGTCGAGCTCTTCATTTACACAACGAGCGTATTTACATCTCAGCATTAACATTAATATCATTATATTCCTTTTTTCAAACTCAAAGTGCTAACTGTTTTGATATGCAACAATGTCTCCAACATAGTTGCATGTTATCATGTTGGGATCTTGGAATAAACCTTGTGTTTTGTTATTTTGGTCTCCAGTTTGCTGTATTTTTGTTAGCCTGCTGTCTTCTGTTCACCACCAGCGTGGACTGTTTTTTACATGTTTAGGCTTTACAGTTGATGCTGCCCCAGTTCTCAGTTTCCTTTTAATCTGTCCTTATTATACAAATGCAAACCACGCGCAATGCTGAAAGCGAACGTCTGGAATCCTAAGAATGTTTTTTACAAAAGACAAAGTCTGACTTTGATCCACTAATCTAACCTCATAGCTGGTCAAGGTTCTGCCTGTTACTCTATAAACAGTAGTCGTTTGGCGCTGGTTACATTTTAATTCCTGTGAGAGTCACATCTGTGTGGGACAGACGCATAAAAGACACCTCTGAAGGACGACGGTGCGCTCTGGGAAACCAAAAATCAACATTGACAGAGCTTAAACAGCAACATCAATGTATGCAAGAGAAGCACTTCCTTTCTATGATAATATGACTGCAGTGGCACAAGCGCGATTCCTCATCTTTCAGCACTTGCCACTTACTGAGATACTCCTAAAAGGAGGGATGATTATTTGATCCACTGCAGCATGGGGAGAAATGTACTGCAGGTGTATGCGTGTGCGTACCCTTGGCGTGCGCGTGTGTCCGTCCAGCTCAAAGTAAACAGTCTACGCTTGAGTGGCTTTCCTCTGAAGTTTGGTGACTGGGAAGACTGGCAACAGCAGAAAAAAAGGAGGTGGGGGCCCATTCCTAACATAGCCCCTAGTGTTTAATGCTCCACAGAGCCGGGACAATGGGAGGGGCATTCACTCTCATTTTCATTTCAGAGCATGCTCAGGCGGAGGCTGCTTACATTTTCTTGATGAATAAAAAAAATTGAAGCTGCTAAATAACAAATTGATCATTTCTCAGGCAAGACTTAAATATTTATTAAAAAATACATCCGGTTTTGGCCTCCCTGATTTGCAGCGGCTTGGTTTTCTTCGTATGGATACACAGCTTTATTTCAGTTCTTAATATATGAGATAGACAAAACATTTATAATGTCATTCTTTCAGGTCCTGTTTCTGTTTGATGCTCCTTTTAAAAAATTAATTAGTTTTCTTATTTGCAAATGTACATAAGAATATATCTCAAGTGTTAATTCATACCAGATGTACTTTTTTTAAAGAAAAAGAAGGGTGTGTGAGGGGACTGGTATTGATATTGGTATCGGCATCACCAAATTGCTAAAGCATATTATCAAAAGTTATGCATCCTGATTTTCTATATAATATAAGATTTACTGAATGTCTTTGGAGTTCTGACTCATTTTCCACCTGAGAACATGTGTGTGGGTTTACTTTCTATATTTCTGACATACACAAAAAAATAACATTTAAATGTAAAAGTTGTTTAAATAATTAGCCAATTAAATGACTATAAGAATAATGTTAGTGATGCATTAGCTTTTGCATGACATGTTACCTGGTATTCTGTGTTTAAATATGCAAAGTAGGGATGTTTTATAGGATATTTTATTGGGCTAATTGATGGCTGGAAAATTACTTCAATGTAAAAAAAAAAAAAAGAAAGAAAGAGAGAGCACTCCAGACACCAGGAAAAAAATGTTAATTTCAAAATCTGCAGAATCTTTGAGGTTTTCTAAAGCCAAATTTTGAAAATCTCACAAAAACACTCTCAGGTACCCATGGATCCTAGTATGTATGATAGGAGAGGCAACAAAGACCTTTGTTCAGTTCATATCTGGATCTAATCATGAGGATAGAATTTGGGACATGGAAATGTACAGGGTTGCCAGAATACATGACAGTACAGAGTACAGAATTGACTGAACGCATGTGAGATACATGTGAGTGCACAGATAGTAACTAAAGTATGCATAGGTATATGGAGTAAAACCGTTTATTTCACAGTCATCAGAGAGTTTATCCACCTCTAATTCACATAAAAATTGCATCACATTTCGTGGTCATGTACTGTAAGTTTGTTTTTCTCAGGAACAACTCTGAGGATACCGATGGGCTGCTTAGGCTGACAGTCTAAATGATATACCAATGTCATACTGATAGATAAATTCAAAAATATTTTCCCCTGTAGTGTTTTCATCTTTCAAATCCAAAGCAGCACCAAAGTGAAAGCTATCTTAATCATTAATCCCATTATATAATTGATGTTTCATTAATGCATCATTTCTGAAAATACAAAAAATTGTGTGCTAATGTTCAGTTCTCCATGGATGGTGGTAGCTTTTCAAAGTGCAGGCCCCCACTTTGTACAGCTGAGTGTCTTATAAATGTTTAATCTTCAGGCTGAAGCAGAGGTAATACTGGTGGCTATTTTCTCAGATTTAGAAAGCCTCCACAGAGGCATCACACTTATTCTCAGCGTAGACTGAGTAATACTCCCCATAACCTCATAGTTAAAACTAGAAGGATATCCTTTTTTCTTCGTATCAAAGGTTATGTTTATTTTTCAGTAAAGCACCACACGAATTGCAATATTAGGGCTATTTTTATTGTGGCTGTTGTTCAGTCATGACCATCTTTTTGGCATAATTTCTCTCATACAAAGCCACACCTGCTGTTTTTCCTTCTTCCTGTCCACACCCTTTGACAAAAGTGAGCCTCGACATGTACAAAGAGCTTCTTAGTGTCCCAGTAGCATATTTGGCATGGCATGAATACAAAACATTCTGGCCAAGATGGAATTTAACCTGTAGAGCCGCAAGAAAAAATGACAGTTTCATCATGAAATACCTGTAATCTAATATTCTAGCAGATTCCACCTGAGAAGAAGATGGCCGTTTACACAGAACGCATGGAAATAAAGCCACAAGAGTTTAATGTCTGCTTTGTCAACCTTGTGGAACAACTGAAAGAAGTGGCTGCACGTAGTGGTGGCTTCCATTATCAAATACCAAGTGCTCTTTGTTGCGCTGCATCACCTGATTTGCATTACTGACATTTGCCTCCTTTGCTTACACAGAAACAGGAAGTGAACATGAGCGCTCTCTCCAGCGACAGGAAGCCTCATGTGGATTATGGTGTTCAGATCCGCTTCATCAAAGACCTCCATGACACGGGAGGAGGTTACCCGGAGAAATCCAAGGGAAACAACAGTGCAGCTCCTTCTCCCAACAAATATGGCGTCGCCGTGCGGGTGCAGGGAATCTCTGGGCAGCCATATGTGGTCCTGAAAGACGGAGAGAAAGGCGACTCATACGGAGTTCAGCTGAATACTCCCACACCCACTTCAGGGCCTCCTTCACCGTACAACAGTGTACCCAGACTTAATAAAGAACCAGCAGACCCTGCTAACCCCTTCAGCACTCTTGTGAATCCATCACGCTCACCTGTTTCTCCAGCAGAGGACGAGGATGGGGTCATTTTTGGGAGCCCTCTTAGAAGACCTCCTGGGGATGGTCAAGCAGGAACTCATGGGGAGGAGGAAGGTGGAACTGGAAGGGAAAGACAGGTGGAAAAACCAAAAGCTGAACCGCAACTCAAAGCAACACCCAAGGAAATTGGAGGGAAAAAAGAGCCGACTGGTACGGAGGAGTACAATGAAGCGGGACTCAAACCTGTCAAGTTTACTTCGGTGGCACCCAGAGAGGTTAATCAAACTGCCCTGTCCCTCTCTAGCTCTTTGGGGAGATTCAGCGGGAAGAAACATGGTACATTTTCCTCTTCGCAGTCTTTCCCCGAACCTCCGGCATCGACTGACAGCGAGCCCACCCCAGCAATCGACACCAAGTCCCTGGCTCCCATCAACAAGCTCATCAGTAAGTTCAACAGTGCCCCGCAGACCAGCGCCCCGCAGACCAGCGCCCCGCAGACCAGAGGCCGCCCTGGAGCAAGGCAGCGCCTCCAGCTCGATGAGCGCAAGAGGTCTAGAAGTCTCGACGCCCGAAAAGATGCAGAGCCGAAAGTTTCCCAGCCTGCTTCCACTTCTCCCGTCCTGAATCCCTACACTGCTCCCCTCTCCACCTCCTCCAGTTCGCTCATGTCGTCGGCTCAGGCAAGTAGCCTGGGGAAGAGTCCTTCATCTTTTGCCAAGGTGACAGCACCAAAGGCCCCGAAGGCAAGCTTCAAGTCACCAGAGAAGTTTGTTGCCAGGGACACACACCCAGCCGTTGCAAAAAAGCCTGTAAGAACCAGGGATGGGAAGCTAATGGGCACTGCATGAGGTGTGAACTGTTTTTATTCTGTTTAATACTCTGCTGATTCTCTGTTTGAAGGAAATACTTCCAAAGAGTCAAAGCATTGACGTCATCAGCAGAGAAGATGCTCAAGTCAACAAGGCTTTATACAATAAAGACAGGTCAGTAAACTTAAAATTTACTGACCTGTCAATACGTTTTAAGCTATTTGAGTCACAATAATCTCACAAATACTCTTTCTGTTTCCTCATCAGACCCAAAGAAAGTGAAGGATCCCTCAAAAAACAAGTTGACCTCATCCATCAGACACCAGAGAGATTGAAGGTACCATCAGGCTGACATTTTTTAAATATCTCTTCTTTATTACACGTTATGTGTGAATGAGTGGAAAAGATGCATAAATGTTAAGTTGGCTGAACACAGCCAGGCAGTGTGAGAATAGCAATCTAAAACAAGCTTTACCCAACAGTATTGTGCAAAAAGTATTTTAAAAACAGCCAGACATCCAGCATGTGACTCAAGGTAAGTCTTGCAGACTCCTAGACTTGTCGGTCGGTCACACTCTGTTACTGACCAGAAGGCAAGAACTGAACTAATTACATCATAATCTATCAGTAAAATACTCCAAAAGATTGGCAGCTTCTGTCTAGAGGAAATAAATCGACCCTATCAGTGTGACCTCACAATACATTTCATGTTATGTTGTAACTTTGTTCTGCAAGGCCACAGTTGGCTTGTTGACTCTGGACAGAGCTAGCCTAGCAGCTAGCATAGCTCTTTCATTGTAAAGATCTGAGAGCATGGTGTCAAAAAAACTCATCCTTTTCCTGCAGAGTGTTAAACAAGCTTTTCCAAAAATGTTAAGCCTGTTTCTAAAACCTAAAACTCAACGATCCAGCCAGCTGTTGCGATGAGCCGGACCAGCGATGATGTGGACAGCATAGTATCCTGGTTGAGGACGGGAGTCGTTTTCTCATTAAAGCGGACATTGCAGCGAAGCTAACATATGGTTGGCAGCCAGCCTTCTGAGCAGATGAAGTTTCTGTTTCATTCACTTTGTCTCCGAGGACCCTCTTTTGACCGGCCAAAAAATGTGACAATTAAGGAACTCGCTGACTTCTCCTCCGTCAGTTTTTGTGCCACATTTGGCTCCTTTTGTGGTTTGTGGCACCTGATTGAAATAGATTGTCCCACATTTATTAGAACGCTGCGATTCTCCCTTTAAATTTGCATCCTCTTGCATAAATCTACATATAAAAGTTATTCCTTTGTGTCCCCATCCTCTCATATTACATGTCCTTGATTATGTATGATCCCTTGTTAAGTAGTCGTCGCTGTGTTTGGGACCATAGCTGCTTGCGAATTATCTGCCTGTCTTGTCTCTTGGCAACGATGCACCTGCAAGGGAAAGCTCAGTGGGATGAGGGCTCAGTCATTGAGAGCCATCAATAATTGAGCTGGAGTGGAACTGTGCACCAGCTGGAGGCTGTCCTGCAGGATGGGATAGACTCTTTTCTGAGGGGTCCTGTTGTACAAAACCTCCTTGTTTGTCATGACACGAACACTGCCCACTTTGATTAATTTAGTGGCAGTCATCGCAGGTTTTTCATAAGTAATACTTATAGAGAAATGAAAATCAAAATGAGGATCATTTCCACCCCAGTTCACATTCCATGGTCTGGATGTATAGAAACATAAGATCAGAGAGTTTTGTTACAAGGATCTGGATCAATATCCTGACAAGTGTTTCTGGCTGAAATTCACAGTTATTTGCATTTTACAACTTCCAAGTGAATTGTGAAGTAGGATTCGCACACTCCATGAGCACCGGTGTATTCTGTGACACCCCTGAATCCTCACGGTGTGTTATTGACTGATTCGCTGCAGTGTTACAAGCTCATTTCTGTCAAATGGAGAGTTAATGCACTCTGTGCCGGTTTGTGCCCCAGCCTCCCTGGGAATCAGATAGTTGTGTGCTCCGAGTCTGCTGATCAATGCTTGTTTGTACGGGGAGCGGACAAAAGAACAAGCTGCTAAACCAAGACGAATAATGTTACTTAATCTAATTTTAAAAATTGTAGGGCCTAGCAACAATTCACCTAAGTGGATCAGTGCAAGACCCTTCAAAATATCAATACAACAGTAAAACCGCAGCTTTGGAAAAATAAATGATGCATTTAGGCAAGTGATGTAAAATTGTGGGGCTTTAAGATTCATGATCATCCTACTTTGAATTAATTGCATCATGAATGAGAAATAAGGCTAAATTGTTTCTCATTTTGAATTATTTGTATTTGCTGTATCTTTTAAATACTGCACGAGAAATTATATTATGCCTTGTATTTTAATTCTCTCACAGCAGTGTTTCTGTAATATTGTTAACAAAAATGAAGATAAAGCTGATGCAGTCTATACAAAGTGCTCAAAAGAACCTACAGCTACTTATTCCCATTTATCTTATCTTTGGTTAATTATTCCTCTCCAGAGAGAAACTGAGTGGGATTATCTACAAACTGTCCTTGAGGGGATGACAAGAAAGTGAAACAAATCTGTACAAAATGTATCTTTGTAATCTTTCATTGATACGAAACAAAAATCTGAGGTCCTCCGAAGAGCTGAAACATCTGTGAGCCTGGCTTTGTCTCTCTTTTCTGTCTTGAGTGTGTGCGTTCCTGTAATGAGTGTGTAGGAGGCTAAGAGATGTTTCATGGGCAGGCCACGTTTATGCCTCTTTTTTACTGAGAGGGAGCTTTTTGCGAACAGCAAAGTGGTGTGGGCGAAAAAAGGAGCTTCTTCTCCGGCTCTGCACCCCTGCAGCCTTTCAGAAGACTTGTACATAGATCCTATTTTTCAATGGTATAAAGAACACGCTGGCAGGGCTCGATATCCCAAAGTTTTTTCAACTGTCAGAAACTGGGGTGAAAAATCCAAGTCGTGTTTTTTTTTATGTTAGAAGTTTTTTAGAAAGAGAGTGCATTATACATTTTTAAGGTTGACTGTGGGGCTCTGTTGCTCCTCCTCTGTCCTTCTGCTTCTTCCTCTTTCTCATTTTCAGCCTCCTCCATACTTTGTGTGTGTGTGTGTGTGTGTGTGTTTTGTGCAGAAGGAAGGATCTGATGGAGGTTTCAAAAAAGGGAATCTTGAGGAACTTCAGGAGCAACTCAAACGCTGTCAAAAAGAGCTGCAGCAGGCACAGGATGAGTAAGGATGTGCTTTTGGTTTTGGTTTTGCATCTTCAGTTCTGGTTTTTGTATTTGTGTATATTTACATGCAAAGTTATGGACATGGACATTGATATTAAAAGTTTCCCAGCTCCAAAAATGACACCTCTAAAGCAGTGGTCTGCAATCTTAGCAATCCAAAGAGCCAATTGTGTCCCCGGTACAGCGAAATAAAACTTCTTTGGAGCCTCACATGTGACGTGTAAAAAAAGACAACTTATCATTTTCGATGAATATTTACGATGGAAAATTTCTAAAGGACCAAAAATTTATTTTTCTAGTTTTAAGTTTTGAAATGATTTTCTTCTGTTTGATGCAGATTTTTTTATCTTTTAAAAAGTCAATAGTTTCCAAGGTAAAGACAAGAAAAATAGATCCATAAATAATATTAGTGTACCACTAATATTATTTATGGATCTATTTTTCTTGTCATTGTGGAAATTCAATGAAATTATTTGATGAAAAACGTCTGAAACCTGCATTTGTCACAATATCTATATCTAAGAAGATTCTTTATCATTTTTAGCCAATGCTGTTAAGAGCCACTGATGAAGGTCCAAAGAGCCACTGGTGGCTCTGGAGTTTTGTATTACAGACCCCTGAAATGAGCTTGATTAAAATTGGCAACCAACCACATGAATGAAAGAAAAGGCTTCCCATGAAACATTCCGGGTTAACGAGACAAACTTGCATTGTTTGACCACAGCGACCAGAGATTAGTTTGTAGAAGTAGACCATATCTGCTCACACTGTACCTGCTCGTTAGCATCGTGGAAGTAGCATCATGTTCTGGGTGTGTTTTGCTACCAGCGGAAATGGCAGATTGAAAAGTTGATGGGTCAGTCCAACCTTAAAGTATAAGAATGACTGGTTCTTGGCATTGTTTAAAGTATTATGGACTACTGTAAGCATCACAGCTTAGTTCATGCCAGAAATACATAATATATAGACTACCGACAAATAAAATGTGTAAACTTCCTGATGGGCATAAAATGCATCTAATTAAGGTACAACTCACCAAAACAGAGGCCCTTAAAGTATACGATTTCTGTATTTTTAGATAGTATGTATTAGAACTGTTAGGCTGGACTGGAGTCTCCACACCTAGTTATTGCTACTGTGTCTGATGTTGCAGTATTGATCATAACTGTGTGCAGACTCACCACAGAGCGTATGGCCAGAGAATTGGCAGAGTCCCGTCTGCGTCTTCAGGAAGATCAGCTGGCTCAACTTCAGGAAGAATTGAGGAGGGTTTCAGAAAACTCCCCCCAAGCGGATTCCCTTCAGACGGTCAGCACAGCGAATAAAAACACAAAACACACCATCACCCATCTGCCATCTGTCCATCAGTGTTTCAAGCTGTAGCCTTCTTCTGTGCAGGATGCGATGACCTTACAGGCCCAGCTGGCCGAGGCCACCCTGTTACGCCACCGCCAAGATGAGGTGCTACACCAGCGAGAGAGGGAGCTGACGGCACTAAAGGGGGCATTGAAGGAGGAGGTGGAGTGCCATGACCGAGAGATGGAGGCCCTGAGGGAGCAGTACGGCCAGGACATGGAGAACCTGAGAAAAACCATGGAGCAGTTCACTCAGGTGCATGTCTGACACATTACTAAGAATCTGTCAGACTGGGGGGTGGGGGGTGGGTTGCTTTTTTAAGGGGGGGCAGCAAATATTTCAAAGTGGAGTGCAGCAATTATTCATCAAAACGTTTAGCAAAAACAAGAGCGAGACTCCCAGAGCTCATCATTTGAAAGTCATTCAGATATTCACCCAAATTGAACGACTTCCTGCTGTGCAGCCAGATAAATCATGAGGGACTTTCTCGCTATCCTGGTTCATAGACGCATAGCAGTGCACAACAATATTACTGATAAGGGGAAAAGATAAAGATTGTTTTGTTGTTTGATGTGAGCTCTGTGATCTTTTGATGATTATTAGTGCCTTATAAATAATTCTGACTCTTTTGCTACCAACTAGATGTTTTGTGTTGCGTTTTGCTCAGTAGATCAGAAGCAGGACGAGTGCATTGTTTCTGGCTGCCAAAACCCCTAAAGGGTCACATTCTGTTTTTCGTTTCTTTTTCATGTTTCAGGTAAACTAGAAAATGTTGACATAATAGTTTAAATGTAATCTTGACACAGGTTAATATTACTGTTAAAAACGTTATGCTTCAGTAATCAGATTTAATGATTAACAATAAACTACAAGCCAACCAAAGATTTCTGAACACCATCCATCACTTGTGTTCAGTTTATAGGTGTTCATGTTCCCAGAATATCTCTTAGTTACTATCTAAAATTGAAAATCATATCTGAAGCAGTTCTTGTCTAGCAATCATGATACATATTTCTAGATACGGATCGCTGGAATGATTTTGATGCAATATTTTGATGAGCTAATACTGTGCAAGTGCAGGAGGAGAACAGCTAAATCTAATTTGTTATGCAGTTTGCATCCTGCATGACTTATTTAGGTTATACTTAATCAGGCTTTGATGTTGTATCTGCTCGTTAAACACCCATACGTTGTCTTGCCGTTCTGCTGAGTCAGTATGCAGCCAGCATGATAACAACAGGTCGGGGTAAAAGAACATCGGGTTGAACCTACTGTGCAGAGACTGGGGGGGGGAAACTAAACCAAAAACACTTCACCAATTCGATTGCAATGGAAAACTTTTCAATTCTGAATTCCTGTTGCAAAGTTTCTACTCTTGAGATATTTTTAGAGTACTGCGGGATCTGATGTTGAGGAAATTTAGAAGAATATAGAGATATACATCATTATGCAGACTGCAGAAATGGTAACAGCTGTGTGACAGAAAAAGCAACTCGCAGGCTGAGAGCAGGAAGCAAGCAGACTCCCTCACAGTTGCTTTTGATGAAGTGATTTATTTGGCGCGAGGAGATTTAAAGTAGACGAACTGCTGGGCGTAATGACAGCAGCGTGATGAATCTTGCACACTTGATGGTGTTAGTTGTCATGCAGACAACTTTTTTAGTGAAGGTATAAACTGGAGGATGTGGCCTATAATATCTTCGGGACTCGAACAGAAACATGTTTTTGAGTGAACGTGCTGATAAATAGAGAGATCCTTTGATAAGAGAGGTCAGAAATATTTCAAACAGTCTTCCTTAAATCTGAAATGTTGTTTGTGATCAGTCCCAGGAGGAGATCGAGGAGGAGCGGGAGAAAGTGAACACCTCGATGTTGAAGATGGAGGAAGAGCTGGAGGGTTTCAGAGATCAGGGAGAGCAGATGAGGACAGAATTGGAGGCCGCCACCCAAGAGCTGCACCACACCAGAGAAGAGTCAGTATCTATAAATCTTCCCGCATTTATTAAAAGCACTAAATGAAAATTTCCATTTTTTGAACTAGGGAAAAATTTAAGAGGGTACTTAGCCTGCATAAGTGGCACAACACCTCATTAGCCAGTCGTAAAAAAATAAAAATCGGGTATTTCATATTTAACCGCTGTGCTTTTTAAAGACAAAACAGGCGCCACTTCATTTTCTGACTTTCTGAATTGATGTTTTGCAAGAAATGAGGTTGCATTAATCAGTGGTAAACTTGGACTCGTGTGCAGTATCTTCAAAGATGTTTTAAAAAGAGTTCAAAGACAAAATTAAATTATTCTAAAGATAGACATCCGCTAGAAGCTCATTTCATTACATTAGCAGCTGTCCCTTCACAACAAGCAGCATGTATGAACATCAGCAGCGTTGGCTCACAGCTGCTCTTCAGGATCATCTTCAAGTCTTCATCAAGCATCAAACTATGTTTCACTTACCCTCTGGGAACTTTATTAAAAGCTGACTTGGGTCTGTTGCTGTACATTTGCCAGGAGTTTCTTTTTAATGCATGCACTTTCTCACTTGACTCTCGTTTGGCAGGAACGGGAATCGCTCCGGCAGCCCAGCGTGAGAGAGACCATTAGTCTCACTCTGTTTGCCTTGAGTAGATTTAGCCTGGTTTTGATCAGAACCTGAGATCCATTCCCTGAAATTCACCTGAGAGGCTCCTGTCAGAGTGGATTTCGTATCTGATGATGTCTGTTTAAATCATTAGATCAGTCAACCTTTACTAACACTAGTCTAGTGATTTATAAAACCCAATTATGTCAGTGTGGATGAAGAATCATCATGCAAGTACAGCTCTCCGCATTGATTTTACTTCCTCAGTTTTATCCTACAATTTAAGATACTGATGAACAATCAAAAATGTGTGTGCTTGGTTCAAAGACAGGCATTGAATGTCGTGCTGCTAACTTGATTTAGAGCTCTAGTTTTATTTCCTTGTGTTTTTGTTTGTCATTCTGTTTGGCGTAGCATTTGCTGGGTTAACACCAAGCAGCCACAAGATTAAAACCATCCTTCAAACGTCAAGTTAATCACAGCACATTGATGCCGGATTTACACTATAGAGCATTACTGGGATACTGCAGCTTATCCCATCATGGTCATGTTTCCAATCAATCAATCAAAGGACATGCATTTTGTCCTTTTGTTCCTTGCTGTATCAGGCACTGAGATCTTAGCAGCACAGTATTTAAGGTTAACATCCAATCCTTGATTGGAGTGTCTAACTCTTTACATTTTGTGTTTATTCAACATGTTAGCATGTCAGCCTGGGTTCTGACCTGCATACGGCTACACATCATCTTTTAATGTGCTGTGTTGGCAGACAGCTGGCTTATTATAGCCAGTAGGAAGGCTTAGAGCAGCGAATGCTGCAGAAGCACTGCTGAGAGAACCAGAACAGCCTTCATTCCTCATGTGCATCAATGAAGCCTGGCATCCAGTGGTCAGAATAACATGGTGAACTCACAGCACAGGTCCTTTTACTGTCACAACAGAGCCAGAAGAGTTGTCAAAGAAGCAAAGATGCCAGACAAATCAATATTTTCTGTGACAGCATCTGCTTTGTGGATCAGTGGTTTTAATGCTGTGGCTGAACGGTGTTTTGTAGTTGTGTATTTTTCATAGCCCCACAGTGTGTTTGCATGCATCACTTAAGGTCTGCTCTCTTTCTGAAGGTTAAATAGGGCTCGTTTGGAGAAGGAAAATTTGGAGTTAACACTGAAGGATCTTCAGGATTCCCTGCCCTCTGTGAAGAAAGAGATGCCAGCAACCGACAGTAGCCGTTCCATAACAGAGGTAGTTCACGCAGTCATGAAGATGGGGAGTTATTTTCAAAAGCAGGGGTTGAACTCTGTTTTTGTAAGGTGTTTTTGCTTTCATATGTAAAGAAAAAAGGAAAAAAAAGGTCTACAGGACTGAAAGATTTCTTCCCGCTTCATTCAGTTTTCCTGCAGGAAAAAAAAGACTCATATCATCACATCGTTTTTTACCCCAGCACATTCCTTTTATTCACACACAGTATTCATCTCTGATTACTTATCCGAAGGAGCTTCTGCGTTGCCATGGCGATCTGAAGCGAACCCGAGCCGATCTGGACAAACAAAAGGGTGAGCTCGTCGAGAAAAATGAGGCACTCGAAGCCCTTAAGAAGGCTAGAGGAGAGAAGGAGGCCGAGCTGCAGTCTGAGATCGCCGAGCTGAAGGAGCAAATGCAGAAAGACAAGGCTGAGCTGGAAAAGGCGCTTCAGAGAGCAAAGGAGGTGAAGCATTTTCTGGGCTCTATAGAAAAGAAACAACTTTGATGATACGAGCAATTTTGAAAGATAAAAGGCTCATTTGATGCAAGTGGTGTTCAGCAAAGCAAAGAGGAGATTAAAGTGTCTGAATACCAAAAATGACAGAAATTGTACAGGCATCACCAGATCCCTGAAAACACTGAAGTACCAGCAGTTTCCTGATATTTTTTTGCAAACTCTTCCCCACAGGCATCGTCTGGCTCTACAGGAATTACGGTGGTGGACCACAGCACCAACCTGGAGCTGCAGGAAACAAACGCTCGCCTCAGAGAGAGGCTGGCCCGCATGGTACTGGACCAAAAATAAATATACAGTGCACACACACACGCTCACATGCAAGCATGCAAAATTGTAACTGTACAAAAACAAAAGAAATGTCCGCCCACACAAACCCTATTTTCAACCAAGAAACGTGAAGTAAATCCCAAGAAATCTCACGTAGCGCAGAAAATAATCCCTAAAGGGTATTTCTGAACAAAATCTACATCCTCTTTGTGTTTTTTACAGCAGATGTTTGAAAGTGCCACTTGGAAATGCACTTTTATCTCTTTTGTTTGTTTGTGAATAAGTCCATCTGCTATAAGCTCATGTTATTGGTCGTATTTTGTTATATTCCAGACAAAGCTTCACTCCAGTTTGCCACGGAGCTCAGAGGCTGAGGACGAGCTGGAAGCCCTAGAGGATGAAAACCGCAGCCTGAAGATTCAGCTGGAGGAGGCCAAAAGAGGCGCCAGCCGCCTGACCAAAGAGAGGGAGGAGCTGAGCCGGCGGCTGGAGGAGAGGGACCTGGAGCGGGAGGCGCTGAAAAGGGGCAAAAGCGACCTGGAGGAGCAGAAGAGGCTGCTGGACCGAGCGCTGGAGAAGATTAACAAGGAGGTGTGAGAGCGGGAGGGTCACACAAAGGTCGGGGTTTGTTTAAGCGCGTAGACGCTGTCATCACCTCCGCTCCCCTCTTTCCTTGCCTGTCGTGCACGCAGATGGAGGCGTTGATGGGAGATTCTCGTCAGTCGGTGGCTTCCCTGCAGACGCAGCTTGATGACTTCAGGGAGCGATCGAGGAAGGACCTGCTGGAGGCGCAGCGCAACAGCAAGGACCGGCTGGCCGAGCTGCAGAGAGCTCAGAGCAGCCTGAAGGCCCAGCAGGAGGAGGTGAGGATGGAAAGCTACATGTGGAAGATCAAATCCAGAGACACCCTCCTCTTCAATTTAGCTCCTTTATTACTTTTTAAAACAGTAATATAAGATTTTTGTTATATTTTTTTCAGCCCAATACTTTCGTTTCAGATTTTGATTGATTTTTATTTATAACTCAGATTATCTTTGGGGTAAATTTGAAGCACAAAACTATAAAAACTGATGGATTTTTTCTGTTTTCCAGGTTTCCCGCCTGAAGAAGGAGCTACTGTCATGCAGCGAAGAGCGGGACAGCGCTCAGCTGGAGAGAGACCTGTTCAACAACCGGCTCAAGCACTTGGAAAGTGAACTCGAATCAGAAAGGAGCACACACACTGATCGCACCCGAGAGATCAGAGGCCTGGAGGTGAGATTTTTACGGTCAAAGTTCATGACCAGGGCAATGTAAAGATAGCTGGGTCTAAATCAGGCATGCCTCGATGGGTCATAAATGGAGTTCACACACTCAAAGAATGGTTAGAGAGCCATGTGTGTGAGGCTAATGTGATACACTTTTTGATAATAAGTCTGTGTGTGCTCACAGGATAAAATTAAGACAATGGAGATCGAGCTGGACGAGGAGAAGAGCAGTGTTGAGCTTCTGAACGACCGCGTCACCCGAACCAGAGATCAGGTGCAAGAAATCATTTGAATATAAGCAAATGAGCAGAGAGCATGAAGGTCTGGGCTGTTTCCTGACTCTGCTTCTGTTCCGCCACCTCGTTCTCTCCTCACAGGTGGACCAGCTTCGTTCAGAGCTGATGCAGGAGCGTTCGGCCAGACACGACCTGGAGATGGACAAGAGCGCGCTTGAGCGACAGGTGAATTCACACAGAGACACTGAAAGCATCTCTGTGTGAAAGGCTGCTGTCTGATGACATTATGATGTCACTTACCTCGCAGATAAAGGAGTGGAAGTCTCGTGTGGCAGACATGGAGGGACAGACCCGACCCTCAGCCGGAGTCACCCTGCTGGAAAACAAGATTCAGGAGTTGGAGGAAAGACTACGCAGTGAAGAAAGGTGGACGAATCAAAACTGATCCTCCAGTTTAAGAAATAGTCTTGCACTTTGAGGACTATTTTAAAATACCCAAAAAATGTACCAAAATGTTTTGTTCTTTGTAAAGAAAAACTTGTCAGCAGTGTTGGAAATTTAACATAGAGGATAATTGTTTAAGTTATGCCACCGTTAGGTTTTAGTGTATTTTTTTTATTTTCCATTACTTTTCCAGCAAATGTATTGAACTGGAAATTACAGATGAAAAGAGCAGACGTTTAAGCCATACAGTATACCACAAGTCGGTCCATTATAGAGTTTTTAATATAATTGTCTTCAAAAAAGTCTTTAATTTGGCTTTGAATGATAATAAAAGAAAAAAGTTAGAGCTTAATACTGAGCTACATTCAACATTAACTTTGGTTAATCAGGTCCCAGCCCGTTAATATGGGACAAATAGTTTATGTTGGACATTGAGGGACAGTGGAGACAAAAAAGTCAAACCTAAAAATAATTTCTATCTTAAAAAAATAAATTCACTCAAAGCCTTTCAAAGTACAGATTAGGCCTTTTAACATCTAACACATTTAAAGTAAACTTTATTTGAGCGCAGCTTTCAAAACGGTGTGTTTTTTTCCTGGAAAAGTGAGCTTGGTCCAAGCAGGGTTAGCAACCTCCTTTTTTGTGGCATGTGAATAATTACAGAAGCAGGGGTTAATAAAAGTATAATAAGAAAATGAATATTATTATATATGTACAACAAAAAATCCATTAGATCCATAAATCCATCATATAAATCCATTCACATGTCCAAACAGGCACAGGTTTGCTGAGTCAGCTGCTCTCAACTGGAAAAACATCTCATGTATTTTAATGTGCAAGCAGCCACATCGCCAGCACAAGCTGACACATAACAACAAACCTGTATTTACTTCATGTAGAGAAGCATGTTTCAGGTACAACAGCTATTAGAAATGGAAAAACTGCCTCATATGACTGTAATGGTTTTATGTTTCAGAGAGAAGGCCAGCATTCAGGCATCTCAGAGACGAATGGAGAGAAAACTAAAGGAGCTCAACGCAACATTGGACCAGGAGAGAAGCCAACACGTTGAGCAGAGGGATCAGGTGAATATTAGGATTTCCACGCTATTCACTGTTATTGTTTGATGGTTAAACTACACAGATACTTGTGTTTTAACTGTAGAAATGATGGTAGCGACCAATAGGGCTTGGACGATATGTTTTACTTTCGATTCGATTCCTTTGCAATGTTTTTTCAATTACATATTTTTGTGGAGACAAAAAAAAATGTTACAAAAAATCTTATTGCTATGTTTTTTTTCTTAATTTCAATTAGAAAAAAGCAACACAGTATCCAGACCAACATTCTGCTAGTAAAAAAGATAAATAAAGATAATAATAAAAAAATTTTAAAAATAAATTTTTTTTTGCATTTATTTGAAAAATATTTTTAAAAAGAAATATTTATTTTAAAATTGTGAAATAAGAAATCCTGATATTCTGTTTTTTTTAAACAAAAAAAATCAATTTTAAAATTGTGAAATAAAAAAAATCATGACATTCAATATTTGGATTCGATTTTCCAACCCCTAGCGACCAATGACTGTTCCAACCTGAATTCTTAAATAGTTTTGAGTTCACGTTTCTTGGGTCTGACTGATGCAACCTTTATTTTAGAAAAAAAAACATGTACAAGTGCCATTTGCCCAAACTCGCTGTTTAATCATTAACATAGTTTGAACACAAATTATTTACATCTTTGCATGATACTAATGCTTTCCATTCGCCTCCTGACCCAAACCCAACCTCACTCGGTTACCAGGAGGCTCCCTGACCTCCCATTTCCCATCCTCTTTCTGTTGATGAGTCATTTACAGCCTTATCCTTCCGCACAAGCCCCTCCAGACCGTTGCCTTTAACCTCTGCCTGCCCATAGTAGCAGATACCTTCACCTGTGACCTCCCTCTGTTCCCCTTTAACCTCCTTCCCCTTCCTGTCCCTCCCAGCTGTCCCTGCGTGTTAAAGCCCTGAAACGGCAGGTGGACGAGAGCGAGGGAGAGGTGGAACGCCTGGAGGGAGTCCGCCGGAAGGTCCTCAGGGACCTGGAAGAGCAGCAGGAGCTCCAGGAGGCGCTGCGGGCCAAAGTCACGTCGCTGGAGAACGAACTAAAGTAGGATTGATGTTAGAAATGTGAAAGAAGTGTGTGTGTGTTCTTTACACTAGGTGGCACTCTATAGTAACTATCCAGACACACTGAGCTGCACTGTTTGACATGTCTGGGAGACTAAAAGGGCGTTAATGGATTTTCTGTTGCTTGCATCATGTCAGGCGGAAGTCACAGCAGACGCATCGCGCAGCTCTGGGTTCCACTTTAAGCTCTGAGGAAGAGGATGGTTTCTATGACAGCAACATCAACTCCCTGCTGAACGAGAGCCACCTTCCGACCAGTAACTGCTAGAGGAAGATGGCAACGACTAAAAAGTCCCGTTTTGTACCAAAAAAACAAAGTGAAGTCATTGGTTTCTGTGCCCTTGGTTTTATTTTTAGCACAGCAGTCCAAAAGAGACGACTTTCAGGAGAAGAACATTACCTTTTTGTTTTTTTACCCTTTTTTTCCCTAATTAGATGTCCTCACGGCTGTTATTTTTTAGCTTTCATGAGATCTTTTTACAGCCATTTATTACACCAACAACAAGCTGACGCTCAGCATGTTTCGACTTGCGTCATGCTCTTAGAAAGACTCCGATTTATGTGTCAGCTTGATCACACATAGTTCTCTTTCTTTGGGAAAAAACTACTGCGGCATGGCTGATGTTCACGTCTTGTTGTAGATCTTATTCCCCAACCAAAATTCCTGCTTGTATATGTATTTTCTTGTGCATGATAAGTTATAAGTGTCAGTGTTGTTAGCCCTCTGAAGGTGTTTAATCTGAGCCCATATTTTTACACTGTTAGACCCCTGCTACTGAAGACAATCACATCCACTGTACTGTAGCATTATTTATCCTTGCAGAAAAACCTCTCCCTGCAAGCTTTTTTAAAAAATAAAAAAAACCTTCTCCACCTTTTCTCTAATGTGGTTTTGTATGTCAGATAAGATTCACATGCACGTCTTTGTTCAAATGCCTTAACGGTGAACTTCATATCTGAATTTTCACCTCATGTTTTTATCTTTAAGCTGCTGTTGTTGTCATGATTTGAAGTGTTTCACATGCTTGCCTGCTCCTGCACCTTCCTCTGTACATTCCCATTGGAGGACTCATTACAACAGATTTTTAACTACATTTCTTTTGCACCTAACTGTTATGAATGTTGATTCTGATCTTTAAATAGTATTTTTACGGTGTCGTCACATTTTAGGATCATCCATAAGGAAGGTGTCTAATGTGTTTATCAAACGGGTTATATTTGACATGACATGAAGAACTTTGTAAGCTTCCCAAAAAACTTTGACAAATTTTAAAAGATTTTGGACCTTGTCTACAATAAAAAGGAGGTATATTGGATTTTCCCTGATTTTTTTCTTTAAGTGTGTATTAATTAAGATCTTTTCACATAAATGTCTTGACATGTTTAAAGACCGTATAGCTTGAGATTAATTGGAAAGCAGTGTACAGACTTTACTTAGGTGAGTGTTTTAAAGGGTAGTTGACGCTGCTTTTTCTTTTTGGCTTCCCTGCAAGTTCATACTAGTTTAATTGAAACTAATTTGTTATATTTTAGTTTTAATCTATTTTATCTCTTCATTTTTAACCTGGTTTAAACTTCACATATTGGTGCGTGATAAAAATCATGTTATTAAGGCCTAAATGTAACAGTGTCTGGTAAAACTATGATCAAATAGATTTAGTTTAAGATTTATTAGCTTCATTACCTCACGTTTGACTGTAGGATACTTTGGTGTTGCAAAGTTACGACCAGAATGGTTCTACGACTTGCAACCCAGCCCAAATAACCACTGTCCACCAGTTGGTGTGAGATGTTTATACTGATATAATGTGTTTTGGTTTTGTAGTAAGCATGTTTCTGAACATTATGGTCAAATATCTGAACTTATGGCGCAATTTCCCTTGGATAAATTAAACCAAAGTCTGGTGGTTTGTTCCGATGCAAAGGGTTTCTCTTCAACCCTTTCAAACAAATATGCTTGTTAAGTCTGCTGGTCTGAGATACAGCTTTTGGGAATTTTGCATGGTCTGACTTTGGGGTGATTTTGCATCCCATCCTGGGAAGTTTGGTAGAATCTTTTCTCTTGAATATTTTCCATTTGTGAATATGTTTCCTCAAAAAAATTGACTATATTATACATGGCCTTATAAACCTTCCTGCATAGATGGGCACCATAAATTGCTTGTCAGAGATCTTAGCTGATGTTTTTCTTCCTTGGCATACACATACCTGAATGTTAAAAACCAGCAAGCTGACAAAACCTCTACTTTTATAGGGGTTCTCTCTCCAGGTGATCAATTAATCGCATGCATTTGAAAAGTAGCACCTTCCCTCTAAATTCCTATCAGCCCTTAAAACTGTGGGATTACTCAGCAAGTGATGCACAAATGTAAAAAGTACAGCTAAATGAACTAAAAACAGCTCACCATGCAGCTTAATGTGTAAATTATCATCAACTCTGCAACTCTGTTGTGCCTTTTAAGCTCTGGAGGAGGTACAAGGGGTGTTTGCACGACTTTGAAATTCACACAGAAATACAAGGTGGCTGCTTGAAACTGCCGTGTCTTTTTTTTCTTTTCTTTTTTTTATTAAACATATTTAAATATGGCAACACAACGGCTGACCACCAAAGCCAATGTGAAGGTCTTTTGTATCAGTGGTGTTAATTATTCCCTTGGTACAGTGGTGTAGTCCAGGGTATATGCGGGTATAAGGAGTATACCCACTTATTTTCCAGTCAGCATTGGGTATACCCACTTTAAACCGCTGTGATGTGCACTATTTCTTTTTTTCTGCAAGCCTAATTGTCCCTTTCTTTTCTCAAGTATTGTGAATCCATGGCCAGCCTACTCTGGTTAAACTGGTTAGCTCTGAATTAGGCATGAGGACTGAAAAGTCAAAGGCATCAGTGAATGTCCTCACTAACGTACAACTGACTTTGTTATTGCTGGGTCCCACATAAGCATGACATTTTGCGACCATGGGGTCATGTATCAGAAACTATGAGACAAATATTACATCTCATAGTGTTATTTGGACTACTTCTTTTTTAAATGGGGAAAAAATCGAGAGTATACCCACTTCTCTAGGGAGCACTACACCACTGCCTTGGTAAGTAAATAGATTTTTGGCAGTTGCAACATACTCATACTCTAACCATCCACGAATGTCCCCAAAAGAATGTGAAAAAATGTAATGTTTTGGTAATCTTGTGCATGTTTGGGGACAAAAGAAACTGACTCAATAGCACCACCTATTGTCATTCCCTCCAAAATGCACCATATTAATTTTGATAAACATGACAAATGAAAAATATTCTCTAAGCCACATTTTCTAAATCCAACAGGAAGTTGATTCATCCTCACCATTTTGACGGTTTGCAGACATTACCTTTTAACAAGCTCCTCCTCATTATTTTGCCGGCACCACAGCCCCAGCTACAGCCTATCCCACAGCCATTTCAGCCCTGGTGAGAAAACAATCATCCTGCCTCATTTTACTAACTGTCAGTGTTCCAGTGGCTTCTCTTAAAAGGTTAACCCTTCACCATGAACCAGGAGGACACTGGTGATGCATTGACACAACATGCAGGCATTTTTTTATATTTATAACAGGCCAAACCTCAACACAGAAAAACTATGATGTAGAGTCACTCTTATGTGATCGCATGTCAGGGACCTCTGCTGCAACAGAGGCCAGAGCGCCACGAAGCCCTGAGGGCCTTCCAGCGCTGCTTACAGCTTGCATTCAAATTTGTGTGTCTGAGGGAGGAGCGAGTGCTAGTAGCTGACTTGTAGAATTTCCCCATATCAAGTGTCTAAATAAACACACAGAACTTGACTTACCACCTTGTCCTTCATCAACTAGTCAAGGTGCAGCTAACAAACAGATCTGTACAAACTTGACCTTTAACTATCTGGATACAAAACATCATCCCTTCAACTATTTGAGATTTGAGGGAAAATTAGTCGGAACTGTAACATTTGGAGATAGTTCATTTTGAGATATACAATAGCAATTTAAAAAGTTAGCTGGGTGTTAGCCTTCACTGACAGTGTTGAAGGCCACTAAGAGGGGACAGATGTAGAACAAGCATAAAAATCCCAAGTCAATGCAGCTGATTCTGGCCATTTAGTACATGTATAACATCATCATTCATATTCTCTAGCTGCTTGATCAACTACAGCTAATCTCAGGTGCTACCAGGCAGGAGGAATGGTGCATATATCCAAATGAATGTCATAAATGTATGAATAGCTCAGAAAGCAGAACATGTTTTTTTGGTTTTATCCTGGAGCTTGTTTGCAAATGACAGTGAAGTCTGGTATCTTGCAAAATTTGCTGTATCACTGAAAAGAAGACAACACATCTGCAAGTGTTGATACAGGCTTCAAAGGCATGTAGAGTGACAGCTGGAACTAGTTTAAAATATAACCAACCTGACGCCAGTTCACACCTTTCCAGGTATACAGAGAATACAAGATCAAGGCAAGTTGCTCTTCTGTAGACTGAACAGGTTTCACACTCTTGTCTGCTAAGAAAGTCAGAAAGCCTGTTGGTTTACGACGAGTAGAGTATTTTATGGACTGTCAGTCAGCTTGAGGTCATAATCAAGGAGATGAGAAGGGTTTAAAGTCAGAAAAATATATTTAAGCACCTGTGCACTCTGTTCTGCAGCCTTTTCACCTCATTTTATCTGAAGGGAGGCAGTTAACCAAAGCCTGACAATTTAGATTTATGACTTTGCTCTTTGACTAATTATTTTCAAGGCTTTTCAGTGACTAATTGTCATTGACTTATTCTAAACCAAGCAAGAGCAGATGATCATCCAAGCCACTTCAAGCTATCTGTCAAAGGCAAAAAACCAAACGGCACAGAACTTTTCTGTTGGGATAAGTGTTGGATGAAAATTAAATCTGTTTCTTTCGAACAGAAACAAGTCCGTCTGATGGTACGAATAAGAGCTATCGCAATTATAACATTAAAAAGAAAAAACTCACACTCCAGTATAATCTCTGTTTTCAATTCAGTTTGCATCCTCCTTAAGAGGTTCTCACAAAAAGCTGCAGTGTTTCTTTAAGCTGTGGCTGAGTTTTCTACCCAGAGACACGCAGCCTGTAATCCTTATTTGGTTTACTGTAATTACTGAAGACATCAAGATCCTATAATGACCCCACCTCTTCCAGCCTCTGTGAGTTTCTCCACAACTTCTCTGGCTTCCCAGGAGTTTCCTTTATAGAGGTTCAGTTGTCTTTTTTCCATTACATTACACATCAGTGTGTTTGTTTTCTTTCAAGTTCTGCAAATTAGATCTCTTAAAGCTGCTTGCATTGACAGAATAATGGGACTTTAGTCTAAATGAGAAATCATTATGTACTTAAATGGCAACATAGGGTATAATTAGTATGGAAAAACGTCTTTGGGCTGTGAAAAAGAGGGAGACGCTTTTGGAAGTGTTGGTTGGGAGTTATGAGAAAAACAATACGGTGCAGCATTTATCTTCATTCAGTATCCAAGGAGGTTATGGAGAACGCATTAAAAACACATCAGACACATGAATTTGATGAATCAGTTTATGTAGAATGAACTAAAACTTTATTATGCTTTCAGGAGAAAAAACATGTTGTCAAATATGTGGCAATGCCTTAACATGCTCTAATAGTAACCAAACAATGAGTATTTGTGTTTACCATGGGTTGGTCCTTTAATGTCAGCTGCCTTTTGAATTCGGGTCCCTCCTATAAGAAGACTATTCATCCCAAAAGACTCCTCATACAAAGAAGATGTGCTTCATCTTAAACAGGTTATTGTGTTTCATTAACAAGCACAAAGTGCACTCCCTTTATTCAGAAGTCTTGGAAGAAGCAATAGTTCAAACATTAAGAAAATGACATCTGGCACATATGAAAAGAGGGATTATACTGTAGTCTGGGGACTAGATATTCGCTTTGCAGTGACATTTTTCACAGGAAAGGTAACAACAACAAGGTATGCCGTTGCTTTAGATGTCACTTTGAGGATGCTAATAAAAAAATCAGTTGACACTTTTCAATGAGGGCTTTCAAAATCTGACAAAATGTATCACAATATTCCTCATCAAAAATTCTTATTTTGGCAGCGGTTCATTATTTAACAATGTTGCCACGTTGTCACAGTTACTGGCAGCCGCTAAAAGGACACTTCTCCGGGCTGATGTGTTAGACTGGATGTCACAAAGTTTTAATCAACATGCCACCAAAGGTTAATGAGTTCAGACACAGGCCTGACAACAGGTGGCAACAGAGCTGCCTGGCATGATGCAACACTGTTATCAAACGGGACTATATCCTATTTTCAGGTCGGACACAGAATTAGCTGCAGCGCACAGGAAGCAGCAGATCGCAACCCGTGAAAGGTTCTCTCTGGTGCTTGACATAAACAGAAAATGGTGAAAAGAGAGAGTAAGATTTGTTGAGACTAGACAGATGAAGCAAGCCGGCACATGGGATCTATGTGGAAGAAGATCAGGCATGCAACTCAGAACAAAATGCTGTGGTTCAGCAGCACTCACACCAAATGCCTGCCAGATGGAGATGTCATCAACTTCTCAGAGGTTTGACAGTTGAGATATGTGGATTGTAGAGCCAGTCAGCTGTTATCGTTCATATTCTATGTGGATTTAATAAATTAGATTTATCGTTAATATTAAGTTTAATTCATTGCAATGACACAAATCTGATGCAATTTATAAACCTTTTATGTTGACATTTGTTTTGTTAGGTTTTTCTTCTAATAATGCCACATAAATTAAAACTGTTGGAGGTGTAAGTGGGAAGCCACTGCCTTACAGGACCACTGTGCAAAATATCCAGCGTGCCTTCGTAAATCTGGGGTTGTAAATATCTGAGAGAAAGCCACCCTTTTGATAAAGCTTGGGGGGGGGGGGTAACTTGTTCTTCCTTTTGTTTAAATCCTGGATGAACACAGGTTCATTAGACTCTTTACAAGTGAACTGAGACATCAACACATTGTTGTTTGACACAGTCAGATTGCACTAAATGATAAAAATGTTTGTTCATAGACATTTTACTTTGTGGAAAACATTCAAATTCATCCACAACATAGCTATGGAAGTTTTCCATTCCCTTTTTTTTCTTTTGATGACTCTCACCCCCATTTAACGAGCTTCCCCTTAAACTTTGAAAACTGCATTATATACTGTATTTAAGGACATAGCCAAAGGGGTGACTTGGTCACATGGGCCACCTCTACAATATAATTGTTTCCCCAGATGGCTTCCCAAGAATTAACTATCAAATTCAAACAAATATTTTATAAAGTGACCTTTATCTGAGCAAACCTCCGATACTGAAGTGCAAGTGAATTCAGCATGTTATGCAAGTTCTATATCAACATTGTTATGCTCTTGGTGTCATAATATTTATATGCATCAGCATTCATATTTGTCTGTACACACTATTACCATTTCATGAAGAGGATTTAAAGTAATAGAACCACCTGCCTGTGCAAAGTTATACAGCCAATACTGCTTAATAAAAACTGATATAGATTATTTGGCTCAGACAAAGTTGTTAATGTAGCTTTGATTAATGCCATAAAATGATCATCCAAAGTAATGGATAAAAGTAATTGTTGATTAAGTTATTTTGCTCTACTTTTTACATAATATTGACACTTTAGTTACAATAATCGTTTTATTAAATCCTAAAATCTAGATCCCTTTTTTAAAAGGCCCCATAAATATGGACATACTCCTAAAGGTTAAGTGATGCAATAATCATTATTTTATTCAGCATATTTAAAGTGGTTCATATTTATTTAGATTTTTTAATTTAAAAAAAATCAAGCCGTTTTTTCCCTTAAAATCATAAGTCATGCCTAGACAGCTGCGTGCCCCCTACACGGTGATATACTGTATGGCTCAGTACATTCCGTGTATTTGCGCTCCGGGCGCGCGAGGCACACCTGCAGTCAGCTTTATTTACTACCTGGACAGAGCGTGAGAGACACGCAGCAGAACAAGCTCCGGGTGTCTCCTCTTTTGTCCTCCGAGTCTTTCGGGGATTTTTTAAAGCTTAGTTAAAAAAAAACAAAAGAAAAACGTTATAAAGATTCGACACCTCTTATCCTTGCCATTTCTTTTTGTCTGCTTCGCTGTCCGATGAGAAGATGATGAGCGGTGGCGCGAGGCAGCCGGTGGGGAATGGAGAAGAGGAAAAGAAAACTACCGTGAGTGATACTTAAACACTAAAATTCTGAGTGGAATTTTAATTAAGTGTAACACGAATGGTGCATTCAGGCTACTAGCTAAACTGGAAAGGCAACTTGTTTCTAAGTTGTAGATGGACTTTGACTCAGGGTCAGTTTTACATGCCAACACACAGAAGCTGGAACTTTCACCAAACTGTCGAAGTTTTGTTGCTCACAAGAAGTTTTCTGAATAGTGGTGTGGGGATTTTAAAGGTTCATAGTCATAATTCACAATTAAGTCAGTGATGTAGAGGACATATAAATGTTTCATGTAATCTGATGGTAGCAAACAGCTGACATTATTATGTAAATATTATGAAAAAATCCATGCTGCTGGTGTTGGTTTTATTTGTGTAGCTACTGCCTTTACTTTTTAAAGGACAATTTCCCAAATCATTTGCCATTTCAAGTCTTAAAATTTGATATTATTTCATCTATTTTGCTACAAAAACTCCTTTCAATAATGTATGGCATTAAGTGACACTTGTACAAAATGTTAATCAAAAACTGATCTTTTGAAACATTTTAAGTTTGTCCTGACCTACTGGGTTCATATCTAGCAAAGTTGTGATACAGAACTCTCCTTTCTGATCTGTCAACTATATATTTGCCATATTTGATTTGCAATCACATTCATTTTCCTGTCATTTCACTTACATCAGACAACACAGTGACCTTTCACATGGGGCATGGGGGCGGTTTGTATGTGTCCTATGCGCAGGAATTTAATTCACCAAGTTTTCTCCTGCCGTCATCAGTAGTTGCCCCAATCTTTTAAAATATTCAGATTGCAACCATATTGATCAATTTATCAATCAGAACAAATTTTTTTCCCCATTTTATTTAGATATACAGTAAGTGTGAGTGAGACATTTTCATAAAGGAACTAAAGCCTCTTAACTTTCATAACGTTCAGCTGTTGCTGAACACCTTCCAGCTGCTCAGCAACAGCTGGAAGGGACCTAATGGAACTATTCATGCAGTCCCATTACAAACAAAGCCGTTTATTCCTGTATTGTTGGTTTTTACAACTTGATGTGATATTTGCACAATACAAACTCATACTTCCAAAGAATAGTTTATGCAAAATACTGGATTTCACAAGCAAATCTGACTTACGTAGTGCAATCTGAAGCTCTTAGTCATTTACTGATGCAGTAACCTCTTCATGATTTTCGTGGGTGATGGACTGTTAATGACTCATGACTGCTACTGTCTGCTGACTTTAACACTTAACTGTTAAGAGTGCTACAACTGGAACAAAAAAAGACCTTGACAGATGGAGTGTGTTTACTGTTGGAGTTTAATTTGAATATAGTCATGTCACAATGTTATAAAAAGACAGATAATGCATTTCTTGCTGGAACAGTTTTGCGCTGTACGAATAAATGCTGTTTTAAAAATATGTCAAAAATAGAAACAATATGCCTAATCTCAATTAGTACTGTAACATCCTAGTTTCACAGGTCAAATTTGCAGTTACTTGTTATCCCTCAAAGCGATAAAAATAGATATTAATGTTCTCTGATTCAAAAGAGTCTAATTTCAAACAGAGAAAAACAAAAAAACTTCACATTTTAGTTATTTCTTGCTAACATTTTGAGCAAACCGCGGGCGTTACTGTACACCTGCGCTGCAGCTTCTTGCAGGAGTTGGACTTTATCAGCAACTTTACCCAGAAACGTAAAGACAAAGACTTCTCAGTCATTTCACTTGATAAGACCGAGCTGATGTGTTGAAACAAGAAGAGAGGACAGAAAAAAAGCCCTCAAGTTAAGTTTTATTGCCTGAAAACAGTCGTAATTATCTTCAGCCTTTCGAGAACGCCGGCTATCGCATGTTAAGACTTTGCTGACAAAACTTTTGACCAAACATTTACAGAGAATCCCACGTCAGACTTGCTCAGAAAGTGTCAAAACTTGTTGGTTTGGCTGTTACATAGAAACATGTCCTTCACAGTGGCGTTCAGGTTATTTCTTCTCCACTCACGTCTTGCAGAAAATTTTCTTTATTAATTTCTTTGTTGTCATTAAAGAATGATAGCACCTAACCAAACAGGGAAACATGATTGGGACTTTGACAAATGACAAATGACATCAGGAAGAGCACATTCTGTTTTAATGGTTAGAAAGAATGTCATCCCTCCAAATTCATTGTTCCACTCTGACAACATACAGTATGCAAAAATGGAGGCAAGAATGAACAGGTAATTGTTTATGTAGATTGTTACAGTCTATGATTGTGACTCGGTTAACACATACATCATTAAAAAAACGGCTTCTCCCTGCTGGAAGCCGTAGGGGAGGAAACAAAACTGTTTCTTAGGTAGTTAGAAAAGGATGGAAGTAAGCGTATTGTTGTTGGAATTTTAAGTAAGAACAGGATATACCTGTTGTGTAGTCTTGTTAACTTAATGAGAAAATATTTGTGGTAACTGATCCTTGATGAATTTGCTTTGATATCAGTAAACACAACCCTTGATCTTGTTTTCACTGGAAAAATCTTTAATTTGTTTTGTAAATATTTCTCGTTTTGACACTGAAGTTTTCTTTAATGTCTTCTAAGACATTAAGAACAAATTGAGAAGAACTATGGCTGAGACAATGTTATTATCAGAGCTTAGCTGGATTTTAATGATTACCTGTAACTGGGGATTGGCATTTATTTACTCTGCCATGTTAAAAAAAATACACAGTCACACAGTCACACTACAGTGTGTTGTAAAGATATTATTTAACAGCATATTTGAAGTGCTCGTATGTCAACAAACTACAGATATTTGTGGGTTGCTAAAAAGGAAATTGCTATTGAGAGATACACAGAAACAAACAAAAATCAAAATCCTACTAATTTCTGACAATTTATTAAAGGAACTATACCTGATATTATTTTAATCTTTCTAAGAAAAATGGTTTTCCACGTGGTATAGTATGTGGTAAAAGTGGTAATTTCATTACAATTAATGACTCATTGATTGCGCATA
>JAVQJG010127789.1:0-13320 GCA_036024015.1 Craterocephalus amniculus | reverse complement strand
GAGACGACCACGCGCCCGCCCAGGAAGGCAGCAGCAGGAGACCCCAGCCGGACCCCCTCCCGCAGACCCGAGGCACCGGCCCCGGCAGGCCGAGGCCAACGGCCCCCGACCCCGCCGAGCACCGGCCGCCCGGGGCAGACGGGGCCAAGGGCCCGGGCCCAGGAGCCGTGGACACCTCCCACCCCCACAGGCAGGAGGCCAGCACACCACCCGGGGGGACCCGGCCCGCCCAGACGGCCACCACCAGAAGGCAGCCCGCACCCCCCTGCCCAATGCGCACCCCGAGAACCCCCCGTACACACACACTCATAGATACACACCCACACACACATCCCCACACACACAACACAAACACACTCACACCCTCACATACACACCCACAACACACACTCACCCACACGTACACACTCACTCACCCACACACACACTCACACACACACACTCACACCCTCACATACACACCCACACACACACACTCACATTGGCTCAGTTTTTAATATATTCAGGATCTGCGCTAATCCTCCCTGACAAAATCCAGTGATAAGACGTCCTCGCTCTGTTGGTCCGGCCAATTAAGTTCCTAAAAATCAGTTTCATAGCATCACGCTGATCACAGCACAGCTCCGAAACGTGCTGCCATTTTTATTTCACCGTGAATCTGAACACAAACATCACTTATGGTTCAGTGTAAAGTGTGTGTGTGTGTGTGTGTGTGTGTGTGTGTGTGTGGTGTGTGTGTGTGTGTGTGTGTGTGTGGTGTGTGAGCATGCTCAGACTCATTCAAATGCTTTTTGTAAACTGCTGATTTTCACAATCTGAGGCTTAAGTCCAAGGCAGGAGCAGCAGCAGCGGCTTTGAGTCCTTCAGTCTGAGGAAAGGTCAACGAGAAAGAGTCCACATGGCCCAGAAAAATAACCGTAAGTTTGACGCTTTGTGTTCAACTTTCATACCTTTTTGTGTTGATTACGAACAAGCCTGTTACTAACACAGCGAGGGTGTAGAACTGCACTTCTGAGATGATTCAATGATGTGTTGCAGATTTCAGTGAAACTAATGACCTTTGGTTTGCTGCTTTAGGATTTCACCTTGCTTCGATATCTCCAACACATTAGAGACTGAATTTTGTTCCATCCCAGAATGACTGACTTTGAAATGTTAAAACTGAAATAATGCAGTAATAATTTCAGCTGTAAATTTCCCTGCAGGTTTTCATCTACAAATGCCAAATTATAGATTAAATGCTACATAATTCAATCACAAATGAAAGAATAAGATGCAGTAATGGTGTATTGATCATTATTCTTTTTCTAAGAAGTTGCGTGAGCTCATTGAGCCCATTGTGAAACCCATCAGGAATTTGTGATTGCAACAACAGATTAGTCTCACTGAGCTCTAACTCTCTCCCCCCCCTTTCTTTTTCTTCCTCCCCCTCCCTAACATGCAGTTCAGTTCTCCATCAGGGAGTACAAACCCTCAGATCAACACGTGGTTTCGTCACTCTTCCGCGACGGGATCCTGGAACACGTGTACCCAGCATTTTTCAAGGCCATGAGCAATCCCGACCATGTAGGTGTGGCCCTGAGCATCGCCATGGCCGGCTACGTGCTCGGAGGCAGCTCATATTTCCTCGCTTTACTGTTCGGCAGCGCGTGGGCCGGCCTAATTTATTACTGCTGCTACGACACCTACGACGGGTTCATGATTAGGAGGCTAAGCACAGACATGGCCGACATTCAAGCAAGCTACCTGGACAACCCAGACAATGGCTTCTGGGTGGCAGAGACAGACGTCAACGGCCAGGCGAAGGTGGTAGGCATAGTGGCGGTAACGGGGAAAACGGAAGAGGAAGGCGAGAGGTTTGAAGACTGGAACGGGGGAGTGAGCGGCCCGGAGATCGCTCAAGACGCCGGGAGGGGGCGCTACGGGGAGATGTCCCATGTGGTTGTGGCGTTCTCGTTGCGCCACAAAAGCCTGGGACTCCAGCTAACACGGAAGGCCTTGGATTTCTGCAAGGAGCAAGGCTTCAGCCGGCTGGTGGTGAACGTCAGCTCACCGCAGGCTGCAGCCATTTCCATGCTCCAGAAGTTAGGTTTCATTCAGACTGCAGTCCACCGTCACACACACGCTAACCACTGGTTCTCTAAGCTGGCCAGAATAAACGTGTTGCAAATGGAGAAGCTCATTTAGAAAAAAAGGACTCTAGAGCTTTAGACCTGTTATAACCTTGACTATTCAGCATGTCAAGAATGGTTTGATTAATTTATGCCTTTATCTCCTATAAAACAGAAAAAACTTCTGATGTGTGGTCACTCATGTCCTCAGTTCACACTCATGGTACTTTGTTTTTTTTTTCTCCCTACGAAGGAGCTTCCCTCCCTTTTTTCCTAGCTTGATGTATAATGCATACACCTGCACTCATCACAGTCTATTGCCCACAAGCATGAAAAAAAAGACAATTAGCCAGCTTCTGTGCTTGTTCAATTTAGTTTATCATTTGCAAATGGGAGAGAAATAAATCCTAAAGATCCTAAATTCATTACTGGACATGAAAATAAATCATATTCAACCATCTTTTTGTTCTCTTGTTCACCGAGGTGAATAAAAACATGTGAGAAATGTAATCATTTGGAAGCAGGAGAACTTTCTCCCCTAAGCTTCTTTCCAAGGAAATGTTGAATTCCTTTACCTCAGAGGAATTAATGCCAGCTGACTTCTTAGACCTCACAACTCTTTGCTTAAAATACCAGTGGAGAATGTGGTATAGTATTAAGATTGGGTGGTTTAAAATTCTTTGGAACTGAATGAGCCATGTGTTTCAGGGTGGCCGGTGAAAAAAAGAGGATAAATTGCATTCAGGTCACCGTATATAAAGCAAATACTGAGATTATTGATGCCAAATGGCAGAAAAAGGCTGTATTGTTTTCCTGAAAGGTGATCTTAAAGAATGTGATGAAGCACAAACTTTTGGCAGCTGCAAGCATTTTGCTTTATCAGCTAAAAAATGTTTGACTTTCTTTAAAAACCATGTTGGATGTAAAAAAAACTGTGATCAGCGCCACACACTCTTTTTATCTTGCTTGAATGTCTGAGTGTTGCCAGGCATTAAGCAAAGTGTGAAAGGACAGGTGTGGCCTAAATGAGTTTCACGAGAGACTCCTGGATGGAGAGAGCAGCTTGGCAGTGAGGTGTGCACCATCATAGGCCTTCAGGCATCAATCATTCCTGCTGAGGCTGTCAGAAAAACATCGGGCTGGTGGCCAGCAGGCAGGTGCTGAACCCACAAAAGGAAGATGAGAATTAATGCCAGCCAACTTGTTGTCATCCTCTCACAATTACCAGTACAACTGGCCTCAAGGTAATGACAGCTTCATTGTAATTCCACTCGTACCCCTGCACCACTGACGAGTTGGATTTGGCAGCCGTGTTGAAATAAGATTTGCATGCAAAAAAATCTTTACTTTTTATTTCATGATTGGTGTAAAATTTGATCGTTGCCCATGAATCCCAGTTATATGAAATAACACAAAAAGAAATGTCTAAAACAATAATCCATGCATCCATTTTCTATTCTAGTTCAAGATCTTGGGAAGCTAATCTGTTTTGTGAGGGAAATATGGGGTGGATTAATGTTTACACCATAATAACCATGGTAACCATGCGTCATGCAAACTAATCTGAGAACTGCATCATTTATGACATGAGCTCAATTTGTGCATAGAATTTCTCAGCTTAGATTATATTCAGTATGCTCTGTAGACTCATGTGATTTATTTACATTTAAAGAACATCCCAGCCTTTGTATTCAGGCTGTGTAAAAAAATGTATGTAATGATATTTGAAATTACCTAAATCCTATTTTTTCCAGCATTACCACATTCAAGCTTTATTGTCGTGAGTATACACAGAAATTAGTAAACTTTTACAAGAATTTTATGTGCACAAATGTTTTTTCTGCCCATTCCTGCTCAAAATGTAACTGATGTGCCTGCAAAGCATACTTATCTGCTCACACGATGTCCCTTCTCTTCCTCAGGAATAAAGCAAAAGATAAGTCCAAAGAGAACGGGTAATGTTAGTGTGCATGTGTATACTTTGTAGTAGCCTACATGCGCAGGGAATATATTGAGCATTCATGATCCGTAGCAGTAAAGTTATTTTTGTTTATTTTTTCCTATATCTTATTAGATGGAATCTTATCTCAATCTGAGGCATCTATGATTTGGAAAGAGTCTATATATCTTTAAAGTAAACTTTGATGATAATAACAAAGCGAGTTTTCAGCATTGCAAACACTCGCTGCGTGTAAACAGGTTGGTTTCTTTTTCTATATCAGATCCCTTATTGAATAGCCAAACATTATAGAGATTAATTGCTTAAGGGTCCCAGCTGCCTATTGCTTCTGTATTACAGCCAAAAGCTAGATTTGTTTGGATCATTCATCATCATATGTTATTCACCACTGCTTGAATAATCGCTTTTTATCTTCATTGTCACACCATAGGAAGTTACTTTCCGGCCGTTGAGCTGAACTTCACAGGAGACAGCACCTGGCCAATTACGCTCGCTGCTAAATTTAAAGTAACAAAGGCATGCTAAGCACTTCCACAAACCAATAGCTTTGCCTGCAGCGGGAATTCACAGCATTTAGGAGTTTGACATAATGCGGAATCTGCACTTCTTTTGACTGAATTATTGGTCTATTAGCCACTATATGCTTCAGAGGAATAAATTCAGTTGTATAGAAGAAGAAGATTAGCCCACAAGTGTGTTTTCTAAAGCACTAACAAGTGTAATAACACAGACAAACATCTTAACTGAACTGGTTAAATTGTTCTAAAGCATGTATAAAAGCAAAAGTGTGTCATTTGGAGTTAAATTATGAGGAAAAAGTAGAGTTGCATGTGACTGATTAGTTGGTAAACATCTACTTGGTGGATGAATCTTCCAGACAATCTCAGGCTCCGGCTTGTTTGCTGAGCTCCAGCTTCTGCACAAGAGGACTACAGGGATTTGGTCAAGGAAGTAATTGGACACAACAACTGAGAAATTGATCACAGCTGTTGTAATTAGGAGAAAAATGGAATAATCAATTTTTATTACAATCCGTTATACGGAGGTGTAAAAAGTTACCTTGTGATCCCCTCGTGAGAAAAATTATTCTGCCATAGTTTAGTTAATGAACCTAGGGACTCAGATCTCAATCAAAATAAGAATGACAACGAATGTGGGTTTACATAAAATGCTTTCAAACGACTGTGCGACATTTGCTGGAATCTCTATAAAAGCCCTCTGAGACAGCGAGCAATCAAGATGCAGCTGTTCACTGTCAGCAGGGTGGACGCTGTGCTGGTCATGTACGCAGAAAACATTGCAACAATGACATGTTTCAGCTCTGTCTGGGAGACTATATATATATAAATATATATATACTAGACTCTACGCATGAGGCAACTGTGTCTTACCCCTCATCAGCTCCAATGCCAGCTGACTTCTATGATAAAACATTTAATATTAACATTTAACAGTTTGTGTTGGTCTGAACATAGAGTGATTAAATTTGAGAAAGAGGGTGCAGCTGCACAGTGATACCTGAAACTTTTTAAGATTGACTTACTATAAAACTATCCACTGTGAATGCAAATATTCTATACCAAGAAGTGTATTCATGATGTGGCAGAATGTATAGTCATATACGTATATATTTTTGTTTACTTCAATGCAACAAGTTAATTACTAGGCTACTATATTTAATTGCAGTTTGTCACCGTATATACAGTAGGTCCATCACACTGCGACATCATGACATCACTGGGGATTTAAGTGCTGGTTGAGTCTGAAATCATGAGGTAGGCCTGGATAATATATCAAAATTTTCCTGTTTATCAAGAATTTTCCACTTAAAGTTTGCAATGAATGAATAGTGTTTGTTTTCAGGTGAAAGAATATCTTATTCATTTTGCACAATATTATATTTGAAAAGTATTTTTCATTCTTTTTGTTTTAGAGCCTTTCCCATAATATGCTACTTTAATTTCAGTCAACTGTTTTAGATTTACTGATCCTTCAGAAAAATGCTTTCGGCACTCATGGCTGCAAATTAGAGCAATGGCTTTGGTTACTCAACAAAGAAAATTTTACCTAGATTAGAGCTAGGCTACATCTTATTTTGTGGCTCAGGTGAAATAATTTGACGTTTGAAATTCCATTCATATCACCCTGCCCTAATTAGGGGTTTGTATAGAGGCACAAGCTAAATTTGAGTGTTTAATCCAGACTATTCTCATCTTTTTCTCTGTCCAGACCCATAAAAAAGGGAATGTCTTGAAGACTTGCTGAACTAACTTTCCAATTGAAAGGCTTCTTTGGCTCTGACTTGTGGGGAGTTTCAGACATCAGATGTGGTAATTTCTCATGATGCGGGACTTAAAAAAAACATATGCAAACAACTTCCAGTTGCTCTTCAAACCCAATCATCCACAGACAAAAAACGGTCCATTCTGAGGATCAAACAGCCAAACAGAAGCTTGCATTTGCACTGCAGTGCAGTGAAAGACCTAATAACCATTTTACAAAGGGACGAGTGAAGAGAGATGAGCCAGCTCACCAGGTCATGACTCATTAAGTCGTCTGCATCTCAAGGATAAAAGACACCGCTCTGAGGACTGTAATGTATTAATTCTGAACAGGAAATGCAAATAGTTTGAAAGAGGAGTGAAAAAATCACTCATATGAAATGGGAAAAAAATCATCCTTGACCACTGGAAGTGGGTTCTGATACCCAACACTCACAGTGGAGCTGACAGTGTTCGTCAGGAGTCAATAATTCACAGCTTGATTCTTGTGACAAAAACATCTCTCATGCTGGTCAGGCAGGTAAACAACTCAGAGGTGACGATGACCTTTGCAACCCACAGGATTCGCAGGTGAGTCAGCAAATTCATGACCTCAAAGATTCACGAAGTGTCCAATGAGCCATATCCAGGGGTGTGAATCAGTGTTTCCCAGCCTGGGGTCCAGCATCACCCATGGGGTCCCCGAGGTTTTAACAATTCAGAGCCAATGTGATTAAAAATTAAAGGAATATTTCACCTTCAGAATGATGTACCTTCATTTTCTACTCACGCTCATGCTGATTAACACTTTGGAACACTTTCTTGATATTTATCATGTAGCCGGAGATAATATTTTTAAAGCCACTTGTATAAGGACATAACTTGTTCATTAAGTCAATTTTCATCCATGTACTGAGTTTAGGAGGTCAGTGAGCTGGTGATGCCTAGCTCTTCACCCTTGATTGCTCCTTCAGCATTCAGTTAATAAAACCTGTCTGAAAACAGAGCAGATTATTTGTCCCTATTTCATAAAAAAAGAAGAAAAAATTTAAGGTTTATGTTTGAGATACAATTTTATTTCGATTTAATGGGTCGTGTTTCATCATTATAAAGTTGGTTGTTAGAACAAAGAAAATGGAAACAATTCACATTTTCTGTCTTAAGCGTTTCTTACAAATGATTTCTGTTTTAATCTTTAATCAGTATTTGGGTTGATCCTGTTTGATCATTGACACTGAGCTGGTGTATCATCAGTGAACTGGTGCAACCCTACTTCTACCTTCTGGCCAGGGTGAACAATCTGCACCTTATAAAAATGTGCAGCTGCTCAGAGCAGAAGTAGAGTGTAGTATACTGTACATTATACAGAGAGGCTAACTGGAAGAAGGGGTTAGAAATAAGTTTGTGTGAAGCGTGAAGCAAACTTGAATTTTTCTGTTTTAAACGTTATCTCCCCTTTTGAGTGCTCATTTCATAAATTGAACAGCTAATTAAGTTGAACTGGCCCAACAATGGTGAATAGAACAACAATGAAAGATGTCCACTGATGCTCATACCCATAGATGCGCCCGATGTATGAGCCCAACTTGTTTTACTCATGCACTCTGGATGACCATGAGCTCAAAGACTAAAATTAGCACAATGTCTAGAAAGAAGCAACAATGCTAAATAAATCATGAAAGGATTTCTTATTTATAGTATTTATATTATTGTTAAATAACAGTTTCTTTTAACATGACACATACTGTATTTATCATCCAATCATTTCATATTAAATGTATCACTAAGGGACTAAAGATCTAATCCTATTCATGTTCTAAACTGTAAATTACCTTAATATACACAACAATATTCTGATAATAACCCTGTAATAAGTTATCTCTGAGGACAATGATGCTTTATAAACGGAATTTTCTAACAAATTTAACCCAAATAAAAGTCATATTTGAAATACATAAAAATCCAATTTGATTTTGTTGTGAGTGCAGATCCAGTGCTGATTCATTCGTTACATTCTTAGATCAGGGTGATTATTTCTGTTAATAAGCCTGGAAGCCTTCAATGATAAATTAGAATTTAATGTAAATGCTTTTGCTGCTTATGTAGGCATGAATGTTGATGAAAGCTGAGATTGTTCAACCCTTAAATTTTTTTGTCTCTGTGACTTCTACTTCACCCCCTCCTTATTACTTTCAAACACGTCTTAATTAACATCTGACAGCCATAAGTCATGATCCAATATATTTTGGAAATCATTAATTTGATGCACAGCATAATTTCTTCATCTGTATTTCCAGAGAAATGAAAGGAAGAGAAGAAACTAATCCCCATCACAGATGGCCAGCGGATGCCATTAAAATCCATCTTTGATTGATCTCCATATTAACTAAAGGCTCCTGAACTTACTTGACAATAAAGTTGGAAGACAGTCATCATGGAAATTCAGTGACTAATGGATTAAACTGTGCTGTGCTGAGGATATCTGGCATATATGACAGTCTTAGAGGGGAGGAAAGGATTATGTCTCACTCAGGGGTGAGATTGCCGTTTTAAGGAAGAGAAATTAACTTATTATGGACTTAGATTTTTTCAATATTGGCAGACATGACAGTCTCCTGTTGATATGATAAATGCTCCAAAAGTGCTTGTTGTTTTATCAGGACAGAGGATTCTTTTCTATTGGAAGCACTTTATTGGGTCCATCAGCTAAAATCAGGATGGACCCACTTTTCCTCCACAAACGTTCACGCTCGTCACATCTAGGGAGACCGTAGAATGACCGATAAACCTAACATGCATGTCCTTGGACTGTGGAAGGAAGCTGTATTAACCGGAGATAACCTGCAAACTCCACACAGCGAGGCCATTGTTCAAACCCCTCCCCAGCCCTCGTTCCAACCAGCGACCCTCTGGCTGTGAGGCTGCAGTGACAGCCACCACACTACGGTTCAGCCTCTGGATCTCACTGGATATTGTTTATTTTATTCTCTGTAAACCCTAGAGATGCTTGTACGTGAAGGTAGATCAGAAGCTTCTAAAATACTCAGACCAAGAACCAAAGTTCCATAAATCCCCTTTCTCATTCTAATGGTCGGTTTGAACCTCAGCAAGTCGTCTTCACCAGGTATACATGGCTCAGTTGCTGCCATATGATTGGCTGATTACATATTTTAGTTGCCAAGCAGTTGGACCTGATAAAGTGGCTGATTCATGTACCTCTGTTATAACAGATGAGGTTGGGACTTGTCAAGAAACACATGCTGCTTTCATGCCTGCAACCACACTTCTGATTCTTATTTCAGGCAAGTTTCCTCCACAAAACGTATTTCACATAGAATACAAAACCTTAAAAAAGACTATTATAATAAAATATGTATTAAATTATTAGACACATTAACATTTTGTAAATCACAAACCACAGGAGAGCACAATGAGCTGGTGGATGTTACTGTCAGTGATGAGCAACAAGACAAAGTACCGCATGATTACAGAATATGCAAAATCAAATAGTTAAGATGCATCTATTGACTGACTTTGGAAGCTTAATAGAGGATTTAATAGCCTTGGACAGAAAAACAGCTTACATTTTTCATGATGCTATTTCTCGGGAGTATCAGTGTTTGGACAAGCTGACAGATATTTATTAACTGTTTTGTGGTTGCTTCAGTTCAGGTGTCTCTGAGGAGGATTTTGGGGAAGATTCTCACCTCTCAAACAGAAGGCTGAAATGGATTTCTCGCAAAATGAAACACAGACCTACCTGCCTGGAGAAAATGAGCTCCACGGTACAGTTCTTTCAAAATGGAACTTGTTGAGATAAAAATATTTTGAACAGTTTATCACTGAAAACCCACAAAAGCCAATTACTGAACACCTTCACTGTAAAGCTTTGTGCAACCAGTCAGCAGAGATAGATGTTATGAGTTCATATCTCTTGGGCCACACAGACTCATTGTTTTGAATATTTCAGCAGCTACATGTAATATGACAGAGCATTTCTCTGATAATTTGGATTCTTCTGGCACCAGTATAAATCAGAACTGCAAACACAATGAAAGGTGGATGAACATTTGGTCCCGTATATATTACAGACTGGTCCAGGGGCATTAAGCATGGCACCTGAAATTCTGAAGTGTGCTAATTGTGTCCTTTGTATATTTGAACAATCTGAAGAAAAATGTATGTAATGCTGACTTTTTATGCCGACAATACACTGATGTACTGCTCTGAATGAATATACTGCTCCCTCTGCTTGGAATAATGTGTTACAGTACATCTTAAAAGGCTGGTTTAATCAAATGGAATCAAGCCATTTAAGCAACAGTAAGAACAGATGAGTCTGGTTGTAAATGTTTTTTTTTTTTAAAAACATTAGTGTCTCTGTTCATTTAATGATATTAAATAGTAGTTCTTTCTAGTAAAGAGACTTCATGTTGGAGAAGGGTTTTTATTTTCCGGTTAAGTAAAAGTTGAAATAAATTACAAATACAACAAATATTTTGAAAGGACAATTCTGCCTTTACATTACATACATTACATGATCTAGGAAAATAACGGCAATACTAGTCTTTATCCATCAGTTATGATCAAACCATGCAGGTCTGATAAAATGAAATATGCTGTCTATTAATTTGGACTTTAACTGTACTGCTATCTCTGTCCTTTTCAGACGCATTCACTTTATTTGTTTAACTGACTATTTTATTTAATGCTCGATTAGTTTTTTCAATAAAACTACTTGTTAAGGTTAAGGAATTGACAAACATGCTGAAGTTTAGCAAAATATTGTAAATGGGCTTCTTTGATAACTATTATTTCAATCCAGCCATGTTAAATTGTTGTGTTGTACTTCATTTTCTTCCTTACCATCTGCTAAACTACAGGGATCATTCTGTGTTGATAAAAGACACCAGCCAGTCAAATGAAACCATCAGAGTGAGATCAGACTTCTCTAAGCACGCTGAGACGAAGCTTGGTGCATGAAATATGCTACACAAATAAACTTGACTCGACTTGACTTCCCAATGACAAAATATGCAGAAGGTTTTACAATATTTATGCACAGAAAATTAAATCAGTCCTTTCTGAAGCCCCCCAATCCCCCGTCTCTCTTTGACTGGGCCAGCAGCAGCAGCAGCCATCCAGCGCAGCAACTCCTGCAGGAATTAATTTAGATAGATTTTTAATTATCCAACTCTGATTTCTAGATTAGGATTTTATGCCCAAACTAATAAAAACAAAATACAGTGATGGATCTTTGGAGACTTTAAAATTGTTCTCTGCTCCACCCGTCTGAGATTACAAATTCCCAAGGTGGAAGATTGTGAGCAAATAAAAGCATTTGTAAAGTAAATTAAGTGACACAGTCACAAAAGTCTAATAACTTATGATAGTCTGAGGACAAGAATTGCATGCATTTGCATGTTCCTCCTAGACCCTCTGCTTTACAGTCGAAGCACTAACAAGTACATAAAGAGAAAGAAAAATAAAATAAAGGCATATTTAAAAGGGTAAAACAATATAAAATAATGAACCTTACTAAAGCAAATAATGATTGAATACAATAGTTTTCAGGAGAAGTAATCTAGTATGGACTTCCTCTTCAGCAGGGCGAAAGCCCACCCATCTTTTCTCTCTCACACACGCAGATGCCGAGACAAACCTTCATCCTTCATTTACAGGGAACGTTTCTGTCTGTGTCACGCTCTATGGCTGAACCAACACGCTAACATTGTTAAATCTGACCAGGCTGCAGCTCAAGGCTGCTTCTGCTGATGCTCTGAGGTGAAAAGATTATTACCCAGACAGCAAGCCAGAAACTTGGGCACCAGCTACAGAAGAAAGCAGACAGATGGATATTTACTAATTCTGTGTGCTGCACAGAGCTGGAGATGTCTGCTTTGGGCCTCATGGTGTGCATCCCAGAGTCCGAGCCATTTCCGAGACATCCTGAACAAGCACATCCTCCTGCTCCCATCTCAAGAGACTCAATTGTTGTTGGACAACTTTAGTGAATCCCTGACTAGTTGCCATGAAATTTCCTTCTCTTCCAGCATTTGGAAACCCGACACACCAGGGCTAATTCATTGTTATCCTCATCTCTTCCTCGGAATTATGAAAGTGAAAAATGCCAGACAAGACCAAAATAACCAGCATCTGAGTGGCTTCATCAGTCATTTTACCTCCTCAGGGTCATACACACAAACCACCAAGCCCTAATTATGGTGGTATCTTAAATTTGCTCAGATTTTCTGTTGATGTTTTATTAATTTAATAACCGGGAAAACTTTGCTGAACTATGTATTAAAACCGATATTTCATCTGAAAGTTATCAGGATGTGGGAGGATTGAGAAACAATAAATCTATCATCCCATTATGCTGACACACAGAGGGTACAGATGTTGGGAAGACAACATTTTGTGATCAATGGTGAGTTTCGGAATGGAAAAGCTCATGAAGCATGAGTGGAAATACTTCCCCAAAGAGTTAAATGCTTTCAGCTTCAGTTTGACATGGATCACAGGGCTGGACCATCCTGCAAATGTAAGTTTCAGTCTGATACCAAGTAAATACAGGGCAAGTATTGCCAATACAATATTGATTCCGATTCTTTTCACTTGAAATTTCACAATAATATAATGATATTGCTGATATAGGTACTGCTCACAATTATGATCATGATGAAGTTCAGTATAGAGATTTTTGTCAAATACTGTAAAACATTTTTAACCAACAAACTGAACAGCAGAACAAATGAATTTAAGTCTTAAAGGAATACTCCGCCCTCCGAATGATGTGCCTTCATTTTGTACTCACCGTCATGCTGATTAACACTCTGGAACACTTTCTTGATGTTCATCATGTAGCTGGAGATATCGGGAGCTTTTCGTTTTGAGAAAATGCCCAGAAAGTGATGTTGAACGGGGCCCGGTTAAAAAGTCCACAAAAACTTGGCAATATTCCTCCATACTGCTCGTCCAATGTAAT
>JAVQJG010127784.1:0-10453 GCA_036024015.1 Craterocephalus amniculus | reverse complement strand
AGTGAGAATCTCCGACTTTCCGAGTAGGAAATCCGACTTCAGGGGGGCGTTCCAGTTGAATTTCCGACTCGGAAGTCGGAAATTCCGAGTTCCGAGTTCAAATGGAACGCAGCATTAGTCTGAAAGTCAGATCATCAAATGTGCACATTAAAGCCCACCTCTATCTCTGTATGATCAATTCACCTGACCTGATACCTCCGTATATCAATCATGAACTTTGACAAGTTAAATAAAATAATGCTTTGATGGAAATTGAGTTCTGTGATTGTGTTGTGAATCAGATAAAAGTCTTCCTTATAAAGCCAAAATCAAATGTTTTATGAGTGACATTTATCTTTGTTCATAATTCAGTGTGGGCGATGGATTCTTTATTCTGGGATGTGGTATCATTTTGAGTCAAATTAAATACTTAATCTGAGCTAACGTGGAGCGGTGGGCACGGTCTGATCAGACCAGCAGAGCTGACCAATCAGAAGCCGTAACAGCACCCATTAATCATTTCAGAAAACATGGACAATCAGATGAGATAAACTGAGGGGTCCATTGTCATTTATTTTTAAGCTTGATGACTCGCTAGTTATAAAGGTCTCACAGGTGGGGAGCAGGGTTTTAAACTTGCAGGAATAAATGAGTCATTTTCAGCAGCCGGACAGAATAAAGGGCCAATGTTCATTCCTCAGAGTAAATCGTTTGAATGTTATCCTTTCCTTAACATTTGCATCTGATTTGACCTTTCAATGATAAATGAAGTTTTATGAGAAAATGCTCTTCTAGGATTTGCTTTTGGCCTGGTCTGCAGGAAAAGCACATTCAAAAGGTAGAAGAGAGCACAAACACCAGACTGGCCTGCCAGCAGTCCTGACCACAGAAAATATGAGGAAACTTACATGTTGGGTGGAAACAGTGCAGTATTTCAAAGCAGGAAAATGCTTCACTGCCCCACATTTTAGTTAAATGGAGACGAAACATCAAATATGTTAAAGGGACATTGTGTAACTTTTGACCCAAATATTAACTCAACGTGAGGACTAATAGAAGATTTTTTGGTTCAGTTTCTGGTGTTTGACGCATGTTGGACCTCTGGGGGGGGGGGTTGCCCTCTTCAGAAACCAGACAATGTAACTTCGCAGGAACGACTCCGTCTCTTATGGGGTCATGTGACCTGCAGGGCTTTAGCTTTAAGCCCCTCCTCTATAAATACGGAGTGCTCTGCTTAATACTACTTTTTCATCCTCCTCCATCTGAAGTCTGTCACGGCTGAGCAAAGTTAAGAAGGTGAAAATGTGTGAAGAGGCCAGAAAGAAAGATTGGATAGTTTTAGATGAAGTTAAAGGTTACACAGTATCCCTTTTTAATAAGACTGTCTGCAATGACTTTCATGTCAAAACAAATCAAAGGCTTTTTTTTTTTTTTTTAAGTTGGAAATTCTATTTCATCGTCCCAACTTTGCCCTGCTTTGGGGTTGCATGCAGGCTCCACAGTCAAAAAGTGGATGAATGGTTATTTAAATAAGCTTTTAAAAAGGTGAAATAAGAGTTTCATTATCTCTACCAAGGTTTTACCATCAGCTAAAAGTGAGAAGTATATATGAACTGATTTAGGATCATTCATACCTTGGTAGAGATAATGAAACTCTGGGAGTTTTAACAAAAATCAACAAAACAAATGATTAAAATATACAACATGTAATGGGTAAACGGAAAAAAAACACTTTAGCAATTATCTCATTTAATGAAATTAAACCCAACCAAAACGCAACAAAAATAAATTTTTGACAAAGAGTTATTGTTCTGTTTATTTCACAGAGTCTCACAGGGCTAGAAGAGGACCAGAATACAGTTTACACGTGTTACTGGAACAATGACATGCCTCCTGCACCCACGCAGAGGAAAGAGGAAGGAAATAAACAAAAGGACGTCTACCTTGTCACAATCACAGGTTTAGAAGAAGGTAACACCCTGGGTTGCTGAAATGTCATGAACCATCGCAGTTCTTCCCTTAAAGTTGAACGTGTGTTAGATGTGACAGAACCAGACGGGTCCCACAGCAGTAACCTCTGTTCCACCAAAATACCAACTTCCCTTCATGACAAAGCAGATTTGGCATTACAGCAGCTTGATGAACACAACATGATACGAGTGGAAAACGTTAACATTTCCATTGAAATAATCAAGGACAAAGCCTCTGAGCCGTCACAACTTCCAGGACAGAGCTGGATAAAATTTTATATCTGATTATCCTACATTCTAACTGTGTAGGAAGTTTTGTATTAATACTCTTTATTATGCTCATTTACTTTATTCCTAATCCTGTTTTCGATCCCTGCCGAAGATGTTAACATTTCAGCTGGATTTTCCTTAGCGCAGATTGTATTACCTTATTGATTGTGCTCTGTTTCATGTGTTTACCTAAGACGTTGTAAGACCTCTTGCTGCGCACGCAGACAATTGCACATCAGGTACAAAAGAGCCTGGGGTTGCCCTCTTGCTTCAGAGACCTCTCCGTACGCACCAGCCACCAGCATGCATATGCAATAAAGCGCCACCGTCCTTTTAAACAGCCGCCACAGGGCGGAGTTACGGCGCAGCGCGCGCACTCAGGATGGTAGAGACTCACGCCGGTAGTTGTTGGAAGCGTCCAACCGAAGATGATGAGGAGCCAATATTACCTCCAAAAAACATTATCTTTCAAGGAAAGGGACAAAACCCAGATAAATATTGGTCTGGCATTCCCAAGGTTGACAGAATGGAGAGACCGAAAGGGACCTTAAGTTTGCTCTTTTTCTGGTACGCGACTTGCGGAGCAGTCTCCACCTCGTGTATGTCTCTGTTTGCCTCTCTACCACAAGATGGTAGCCACTCGCTGCAACCTGCCGCTGCAGACAGGCTGCTGCTGCTCAAAAAGTTGCATTAAAAAAAAAACTTACATTAAAATGTGTATGTTTTAGATCATAACGATGAATAATTTGAAAAAGCTGCGGTTGTTAACTGAGCTCATGTTGTATTGCACAACCCATCTTGAACTTGCCCATCAACCCATCATATTTGCATTAGTTTTAGAAAGTATATAATTATATTGTGTTATAGGCCTCCATAATTTTAAACATGCTCTCTGTTTAAAATAAAAAAAAAAAATTAAACTGTATGAGGGGAAGAGGAGTTTTCCCTTTTTTTTTAAAAAAAAAAAAAAAAAAAAAGAGGGTTGTGGTGTTTCGGTTGGGGGAGAGGTAGAGAGGCATTGATTGACACAGGCTTTGTTTTTGTTTTAGAGACAGCTCAACGGTGCGCCACCTGAAAGCGAAAAGTTCGCTTTTAGCTCCTTTAAGAAAGCTGATACAGTATTAACAATTTACAATCAGCATCATTAAAAGAAAATACCAAATATAAACAATTGAATAAAGCAGTGCAAGCGTAAAAATTTACTCAGATGATGAAGTGCAGTTTACACATTCACTACTTTAACAGCAACCAGGAGTATTAATGCAGTGATAGGAGGCACCATTCAAGTTCAGTGATTTATGCTGGACCAACTTATTTACATTTGGAGCAAAACAACCCAAGAATCAGATAATTGTTTGTATCTGGAAGGAAAAGCTCATTTGCTGTTAATGATTTGACATTTTTTTTACAGGAATTTATTCCCTGTATCCCGAGTCTCGCAGAAGCTCTCTGAAACAATTAAGAACTACAGTCATTTTGAATTAAAGCCTGAGAACCAAGACACTTAAAATGTGCTCTAAATTTCATTTCTATGAAACTTTAAGGTGCTATTAGTCATTTGTGTAACCAAAGCTTCAAGCACTGATAAGAACAAATGTGCAAATGTTTAAAAGGATATTCACAACACAATAAATTCAGCATTTTCTTTCCCCAGCTCAGTCACTAAGATGACACAATGTCTGTTTACATGCACCCGATGTAACGGTGAAGTCTTGAAGCTGGGTCTCGGCTCGGAGGAAGCTTTTAGAGTCCTAATGCATCGCGCTAAAAATGTAAACCATTTCTCTAGCAGAACTCACAGTTATTGGCTCTCTTTGGAGAGATATTTTCATTGGAGTAGTAAATGTAAATGATCTTGAGAGATTGGTTTGCGGAGAATAGATTTACAGAAATAGTTCAATAGAAAAAATGTAACATTTGTGTTAGATGTTCACAACCAGTAAGGATGCTACATTTTTGTAAATGTAGACCCAAACAACCTATACAGTCAAGATCCTTTTTCCTTGTTGGTGATTAATAAGGAAAACAAAGAGAATCCTACGTGCATAAAGTGAAATGTAACGATTGCTCCTCCCTGCTATCGGTGATGGTATCCCTCAGCGATCCATATTTGGCTCAGACTACGGCCTCTCGTCTCTCGTAATCAGACGGGGCCGCGCCAACATCGTTATCCTCCAAGTCGTTCCCGTCCATGTAGGGAGACCTAAGCTCCTTTAGGCTACTTTCCTCCATGTCGACACATGCTCCGGCATCCTCAGATGGTATCCCGATCCTCATTCGCAGATCATCTTCAGCAGATCTGTTATTAAGACTCGAATCGCTCACACAATCTTCCTCGGTGGCCGTCAGTAGAGGCGTCGGTGACGAAGGCCCGAGAATATGGCTGTACTCCTCCGATGAGCTCAGGTGTGGGTGAGAGAAATTTTGTGTTGCTATGGGGCTTTTCTTGAAGACATAGAGAAGGATTAAGTTAGTGATGAAACGGGGAAAATCAAAGTTAGCAGTAAAGTGAGAGAAATGCGAGCTGGCAGGAACAGACATACTATACTGGTGGGAAGAGGACTTGAAGGTTGGGTGAATTTGCGGTAAACCATGCAGCCGATCAAAGCAGATACTGCTACTGCTACCAACGCCACGATGATTACAATAGCAGTGGAATCTAGACAAAAAAATAATATGTAAAAGTGAATACATTTAGTATTTAAAAACACCATCTCAACAAAACAAATAAAAAAACTACCCCAGAAACAATCTTTTGTCGAGCCCATTCAGAAAAGCGTTTCACCAGCAAATTGGACCGCCACAGGGCAAGCGGGGCTTGACAAAATGCCGAGCATGGCGTCATACTCACTGACACACGTAAAGCCAAAAACAACAGATACATTTCTGTATCTGTTTTAATTCCTCATCGCTACATGCAGCTCATTTTACATGACTTCATCATTATCTGTGGGAGGAAACGTTGAAGCTCCAGCCATTTTTTGCTGTTTACTTTCCAACGTGTCGCACTGCTTTCTGAGTTTTTTTGTGTTTGCTTCTGTCCGCCAATCAATGAACTGTATTGTGTGACGCCACTAGCTAGGCCCAAACCGTGCCGTACCATTTTCTGATGGACCCAAAACTGAAGGGGGCGTAAAAATGTTATGGGATGGCTTTATGGGACGTTCTACAGTGGAAAAAGCATACCCGACCGTACCGTACCGCTCAGTGGAAACGGGGTATAAATGACGCTGAATACGGTCGCAAACTCAGCTCACACTAACAGTAGATACATAGTCTACCTCACACTTGTCCAGATGCATCCTGTAGAGGTTTACATTCACATTTTCCTTGTAAAAGATCCATTTTGCTTCAGTGCACAGAACATACAACCTGGGTTCTGTGTAACTTCCTCATAACGGCATCTACAGTAGTTTAAAATAATTGCGCCATTAAAATGTCTTCAGCTACACGAGCGCTCTGTTGTAGTGTGAGGGGGCGGGGCTTAGTGGTGGCGCATGCCTGCGTGTGTTTGTGATTGGTTTGGAGGAAGGTATGACTTTATCAAGCCCCATGATAGGTTGCAATGAAAAAGGAGGTAGGATGATTTTTTTCTATCGATCTTTTTATCAAACATCTTTTTTCCCCCTTTTTTCGATATATGAAATATATATTGTTATCGAACCATTGCCAAGCCTTAAATAATAGTCTGGCTCTAGGAAATAAGAAGGCATTTTTTCATTTAACCCAGCCGACAACAACGGCATGTAACCAACTTGTGGTCTGCAATCATGTCTTTATTTTCAGCAACTATCCCTTAAATAAACCAAATGCTCTCTGATCTTCAAAAAAAAGAGTCTGCTTGGAGAAAAGAAATTGCATTATATTTTACTCACTGAGAGGAGGTGGCGGCGGTGGGATGCAGTAGTGCTCTAGTGTTGGCTTCAAAGAAAACCTTTCCAGCTCTCCGTCAATCCTCAGACAGAGTTCCTGTTCATCATTCTTGTCCAGCTTCTCCTCACACGCCCACTCATCGCATTCGAATATGTAGCGTTTGCCCTATTGCAGACACAGGCTGATTTTCAATATAGCAACAGTGAAACAAGACTTTTGTTCACATGTTGAGCACTATGATAATGGTATATCAACCCCCAAGACATCACTTTTTTCCAAACATTGCTAGTCTACTAAAAACATGGTTTCAGTGTATAAACATGAAGAAACTCAGAGTGAAGAAGATGTGAAAATGAGTGCAGTCTGACCGTGCTGACGACCGCAACGTTGTATGTAAGAAGTGGCAGCTCCGCAGAATTTTGGCATTCAGGCATTTTTGGGTACAGCAGGCAGGGGTGATCCAAGCTAAGCAGGGCCTGGCTTTGGGCTTGGGAAGCAAGGTGAACCGAAGGTAGGTCGAGATAACCTAAAAACAAATGAGAACATGGATGAACTGTTAGACTGAGATTTCAGTTCAAAGAAGACAAGTAACTAAGCTGTGGTCAGGGAAACTAACTAGAGGCAAAAGACAACAAAGCTATGTAAAAGTGTCAGATGTGGTGACATCAAGTGGTGATGCTGCAGATGACTAGTGCCCACCTCACCTTCCTCTTCCAAACTTGTAGAAGAAACTACAGCAGCCTACGGAGCCTGTCGCTTTTTTTTAATTAGCTTTTTCAAATGGTGTTTTGTCACTCTCCTCCATTTAAATATTCAAACTCATCATCAACTGTTCTCACTGTAAGCTCAAAATAATTCCTACATCACTACTCACATTTCTGTTTAGCGAAGAGGGAGCCCTCATAATAGCTGAATTCGATTCCACCTTCGGGGGCCGAAACTGATTCAGTAACACTGTTCACAGCTGTTACGGTGAGTAGGTATGAAGCCCCACGATGAGAGAAGCATGAAACATCAGCTTGAAGAGGAGGACCGTCAACCCAAAGTTGTTTAAAACACCTGGGGAAACAAATAAAGGAAGGTCAATCCTTTCCAACATTAGGAAAAGCTAAATTATGGGGAACCTATTTTCTTACCTCTGTCTCTATTTTTAAATTACAATAACTGTATAACACTAAAACTTAACTGCTAATTGAAACTACAGCAGTTTTACACACTTTTAAAGGAAATCTCCATCTTTTCTGTTATATTTAATCTTTTCTTACTTTACTTGAGATTGTGCATGGTCACATTATTAAGTAGAGCCAAATATTTGCACAGTTTTTCCACCTCCTTTCTCCAGGAAGAGATCCTGTATGTTAGCGGTTAAAAGGCAGTTAATGTGAACCAAGAGAGAAAGGCCCGTACCCTTCTATGTCTGAATCAGATTTTACATCCACTCTGAATCTGAGTCCACGAGGGATTTCACCGTAGTCCCACTCCACAGTGTTGTTTAGGTTTTTGCAGTGGAGCGTCACGTTGGATGGCGGCTCCACTATGGAGACAGGGAAACAAATGTCAGTATGCAGAATATGCTGAGGATGCTAAAAGAAAGTAAACCACTCCTTCAACAAGAGAATGCAGCTTCCATTAAAACACAAGAGAAAAATTGCAACGTTTAGATAAATCTAGTCTAAAAAACTAGAAAAACTCCCATCAATATCTGAGTAACAAACTCGTCCAACCTCCAACCCTAGCTTCATAATCAGTTGATTTGGTAAAAGTGGGACTTAAATGTGCCACTAGAGGGCAGAGTGGGAAAACTCTTTCACAACACACCACAGATGAACCAGTGTGGGGGTGTGGGTATTCTCCCGCAAACATAGAAGACAGTTTTCTCAGACTGATATATTCATCCTGATATGACTCATATGAAGCTGAGGGCAGAGATGTTTCAGTGTCTTCAAGAAAAGTAGGGAGATAAAGCAACTTCATCATACCGTTACTCTGAGCTCTTAAAATCACAACTAATGCAACTTTTATGCCTTTGTTACATTTTTTATGTCAGAACTTCCTCAAATCCACCCTGAAAAAAACAGAAGTTTACTTCCTTTCAGCTTTTAAAATGATTCTCACTTCCCTCCTCTTGACTTCTGCAGCATTACAAGAGCTGAACTTTTTAAAGGAGGGGTCTGAAAAATGCTGGCTCTTCATTTGTTGCGTGTTTACACATACGCCTGTCAATTTACCTCAGTTTCATGAAACCTTAAGGAAATGATTCCTAGTTGAACAGATTTTAGTCCAGCACACAACTTAAAAGGTCTTAACTTTATCCCCACGGATAAGGTAAAGATAAGAGCCCTATTGTCATAGTGTTAAAGTGGACTCTGTGCTAGAAAATGCACCCACACATGGATGAGTCATCAGTATTATCAATCACCTTGGGATTAAAAAAAAAAATTCTGTTTCATTTTCACTGTAAATGACATTTGCACGTTTACACGTGATAAGATCCGCCCCAAAACATGGTAGGAAAAAAACATCCAGCACCAAAATACACCGCTAAGGCAAGAAGAGTTAAAGTGAAAGCACTAGGGGAAGCACACATATGTACTGTAAAAAAGTGATAACCACATCAGTAAAGCTGGTTGTTGAGGGCTGTCAACCACTAAAGGCTTCTACATACTCCGCGAGAAGCGAGAAATTTGTTCTGGTTCTCGAGGCTGCAAGAGCGAGAAAAAGGCTCTTGTTCGGCAGGGCATTTCATCCTCCGCGAGACGCAGCGCGCGAGATGAGGCGGGGATTACTGCGGGGAGGCTCGTCTGTGTCTCTGTGCAACGAGCTGGTTCACCTGCTTATTTTTTATTTCATATGAAAATTGGTCAGTGACAGTGCAGGACTGTGCATGCGGCAGTATCTGTGTCTAATTTTACTGTGTGCTGGAAACGTTTTTGTACTTTATCTCCACCTCGATCAGCTGTTAGTTAAAGCTGTTCATTCATCCTCCTAACAGTAAAAATGAGAAAGTCACTACGTCCCCATTCATGGTTTCACATCATATCTATGCCCACTTCACATGTCCCACCAATCATGCAACACTTTCCGGAGACCCTCGACAACAAAGTTCGGCCAGCTTGATGTGGCAAGAAGTGTCCTCATTCACTTTCGGCCTTCATTCCACACAAATTCCACACAGTATTATTTTCACACTTCTCTCTTTTTCATTGACATTTGATGGTATTAAAGTGTGATAACATTTTTATTTCAAACGTCTTCTGTGACAAAAAAAAACATATATTGCAGATTTTGAGTGATAATTCGAGCAAGTTAATTCGAGCATAAGTTGTCACAAAAACACATGTAACTTTATGTGAAGCAAAACAAGACTCAAACTAAACGTATGTGAGACTTGAAAGAAAAAGTTGACAGTTTTTTTTCATCTACAAAGCGTGAGTATCTATCAGAGGCAGGAAGAGAAAGCAGATCAAATCTGTCTCAGTCAGAACTAGGTTAGTCGAGCTGCAAAGGCACGAAGCGTTGCAGCGAAATCATATCTTAGTTCCTTTTTGACATCAAAGACGGTTTAATTTTTTACTTACTTTTATAACTCAGCACAAAGTTTGATGCATTTATTCATCTTGACATCAGTGCTTTTTTTTGTGTTTGCTTGTTTTTTTTAGTCTTTTATGCCAAATTTGTTATTTTAATTAATTCCCACACGTGACATTTTCTATAGCAGACTTTTCAACATGCACATTAAAGTAAAGGTAAAAAATTATCCATTCATATTTCCAGGAAGGATCAGTGTCCTTTAACAGAATAGAAACTTTGAGTATGACACTGACTGAAACTAAACTCAATAATTAAAGCTACATTGTATCTAAGAGCAAACCATTTAATAGCTGACACATTCCCGTAAAATGGTTATGTGCTCGGATGTATGCATTGTTAAATAACAATGGGCTGCTGCTAAAGTTAACACCTTTGCTTGACTTGCTATGACAAGTCAAACTGCTGCTCGGAGAAAGTTGCATAATTTTACAAGAGAAGTCTTTAGTATCACAGAATGCTCTGAATCACCTCCTTTTATTAAACTTCGGACCTGCTTTGGCATGCAGATTCAAAGGAAGTGAGTATTTCACCATCTCCTAAAGTCAGACAGGAAGAACATCACAAAGCACTGATCACAATCAGAAAACTGAAAGTAGCCACTTTCACACTGAAATTAGCGCGTCGACCAAGCGGCAACCTTCCGCTAAAAAAGTGATGCACATGCGGAAGTGCAAAAAATTGCAGTTCCCTCTTCATCCACTAGGTGCTGGCTGCAAAACAGAGCAATTTCCCATTGGGCCCCATGTTAAAAAGGCCAACTTTACAGCAGA